>JADAQX010000057.1:0-122323 GCA_015476325.1 Cardiosporidium cionae
CCCTCTCTCTCTCTCTCTCTTTATACTATTCTTGTTCCCACACGTATCATGTTCTGTGTATTTTTTCAGATTTCAGCATTGCTTTATTTTCAATATAACAGATATATGGACAGATATTGTATTGGAAGTTGTCTATGTGAAAGCTTCATCTTCTTCAGAATGTGTAAAAAGTGAAGAAGAAGAAGAAGAGGAGCAAGAAGTCTTAAAAGCTTCAGGACCCTTTGAATCAAATGTTCATGGCATGCCTCCCCTCCCTATCCCTGTGAAGGAAACGCAGGGAGGTTACACAACACACTCTCTTCCTTCTCAAGCTTCTTCTCATACTTCTTCTGCCTCCTTTCCTCATGGAATGCAACTTCCTACACCTTTGCAAATCCAACAATCGTTCAACACCTCTCTGATATCCTTGATAGAGGGGATCACCCCACACCCGCCTACGCCCTCACGGGTGGGAATTCCTCTTCTATCCTCCTCCCCTGTGGAGGCACAGGTGGATCCTCTGTCTGAGGTGTGTCTATCTACGACGAGCCATCCTGCAGCATCACAGAAAATGATTTCTTCATCTCTAGAGGGGGGAGATAATTTCTTTCATCCTCAGGAGATTCTCTTGGATACAGCAAGACGACCTCTGACAGAAGAGAGGGTTGGATTAGATAGAAAAGGAGGGGAATCCTCCACTTTATTTCCTTTCATCTCTAAGGAGACAGAGGGGATGGGTTCGCATCTACCCGCCCAAGGCGATAAATTTGCTTCTAAGGAGAGGGAAACACCACAGGAGGATCCACCTCTCTTCAAAACGCATTCTTCTCCTCGTAAAAAACAAGGAATTTCCTCTTATTCTTCACCCATGGCGAATGCAGTAAACTATGCACGTGCTATTATTCCTGTTTGCTCGTTTTTGAATTCCTTCTCTGCTCGAGAATTGTTTAAACAAAAACCAGAGAAGGGAATATATCCCAGCATTTTTGGTGAATTTTGGTTACATCTTTATCCACAAAACAATAAATTGATTGAACCAAAGTTTTTTCGGCCTATTCCTGGTATTCTTTGGGGGAGGGAAGGAAGCTGGAGGAAGGGGAAATTTTGGCAAAAAGAGAGGAGAGAGAGAGAGAGAGAGATATGTTTGTAGGAAGTGGATGAAAGAAGAGATATATAGAAGGGAGAAACATATAAAACAAAAAAACAAAGACAATTTAGTAGCTATAAATGCATTGATGAGTTTGTTTTTTTATAGGAAGTTTTGATAGTATTTATTTTATTTCATTATTTCTTCACATATCTTCACATACCTTCATATATCTTCATATTCCTTTTTTTTTCAAATACCCTTTGTTATCTTTTCTCCTCTCCTCTCTTTTCTCTCTCTTTTGATAGGTTTTGAGGAATTTGGAATGAAAAATCCACAAAAAACATTGGGATTTCTCAAAATTGATATGGCTTTTGATTGGTTTGTTTCTCCATTGATTGGTCCTGTTTTTAGTAATCTTCATCCTCCTGCTTTGCAATGGACAATCCCTCCCAAAGTTGAGCCACATTATGTGGATAGTTTTGTGGAGAGAGCAAAGCGAAATATTGCATTACCTCCCCGTTGGCTGTCTAAATTTATATTTTTGAAAGGTTTGAAAAGAAGAGAGAGAAAATTGAGAAAGTTGAAGAGTTTCTTCATTAAATGATTGTTTAGGAATGTGGAGAAACACTCTAAAATTTATATTTTGAGAGAAATCCTTTTAGAAAGGATGAAAAGAAGAGAGAGAAAATGAGAAAATAATAGAAATACGATCAAGAGTAGTATTATAAAAAATGATTTTATTCATACTTTTATTTTTATATATCTATTTTCTATACTATTCATTTGTTTTGGTGTATATCTCTTTTTTTAAAATATTATATATATATATATATATACAGAAAACAAGAGAAATTCAAAGGATTGGTTATGCCTTTCTTGTTTTTGGATAAGTTTATGCTTTGGATGCCTCTTTTCACCTTATTGGGCTTTGCCTCTCTTTGGATGTATTTCTATTTTATTTGCAAGTTTATCTTATAGAATTGGAAATTCTCCTTCTATTCCTGTGGGCATATATTTACAAAATCCTCGTCATCCTTTTATTTTGGGTGGTATGTGTGAAATAAGAGGAGAAACAGTGAATTATTGAGAGGAAGTAGTAGAAGAAGCCTTATTGAATTATTGATTTATTGAGAGGAAATAGTAGAAGAAGAAACAGTGAATTATTGAGAGGAAGTAGAAGTTAAACAATTTAACAAAAAAATAAGGAAAAATTACTCTGAGTGGAGAATTTTTTGATGCCTCTTGTGATATTCAGAAACAAGGCAAACTTCTCTAAATTTGGAAGCACTCGCAGATGAAAATTATTATCAAATTCCAGAAACTCAGGAGGCAATTCCAAGGCCAACACACGGGTGAATATTTCTTTATTTTAGATTTATATTTAGGATATTTTAAAAGGAATTTAAGAGTTATAACTCTTAAATTCAAGTCATTAAGATATACTATTAGGAGATAGAATAGTATATTTAAAAGTATATTCTCTCTTTAGTACTCTATAAAGACAATATAACCATTTTTACTCTACAGAAGGTTTTGTCTTATGAAAAAAAAATAAAACTGTAAGAAAAAATAATTTGGATGAAAAGGAATCTTCCATTCGACTTTATTATTCTATCAACTTCAAAATTCTTTTGATTTTTGCACACACACAAATGGATTTTTTTATAATAAAATAGAATCTTTTGTATTTAAAATAGTATTAAAAGATTTCATTTGTATAACAGCTCCATGTATTGAAATGCCTATAAATTCTATTATATTTTTGGATTCAATATTGAGATAGTTTAACATGAAAACTACAGGTTTAAAAATTTCTACAAAGGAATACTCCCTGTATATAATTTCTATTCAAACTTGTTTCTCTCTTTTTTACAAAATAGATTCTTATTTTGTAGTTTTTCATCGCTTCTCAGTTCTTCTCCTTTTGTGTGTATCTACAGTGGGATGTTTTCAAGTTATTCTTTTGTTCTTAGAATGCAGGAGAGTTTATATTACTATTTTTTTTTTTTTTTTGAAACTACTTTTTAGTTTTTGTATTTTCTGGTCATATTTATATCTTCTTCTTCATTTTCATGGAAATTTTTCATTTTTTCTACAGCCCTCCCCACACAATGCCAAATTTACTTCCTCCTTCTTTCCATATGGATGGCCGAAGGCATCGCTATCGAAAGCCTATTGTTTTGAATAGTTTCTCTTCTCTTTGCACTGAGAATTCTCTTTTTAAATCCACCTCCCAGGATTTTATAAAATCATCTCAGCAGTATTCTTTTATAAAATCTCCATTTGGTCAGCTCTCTCTCTCTATCAAAGAAAATCGATTGGAGGATGCTTCTCCTATCTTTGCTAATGATATTGCTGAGCCTCCCATGACCATTCAACTCCAAAAATTAATTGATTTCTTTACGGTTGTTCAGGTAAGAGAGTGTGTTGAAACTTTCATAGACTGTATACTCTTTCATTGAAGTTTTCATACTTCAGAAAATGGAAACTCTTGCCATAATAGAAGGAATCTCATTTTTTTCTTATTTCAGCTGTTTTTTGGCTATTTCTCGAGTGGAATTGAAAAATTACGTTATGCTTTGAATTGGGAAGATCCCATGACTACTTACTTGTCTTGGTGGACAGTGTGTGGCCTTTCTGTGCTTCTTAGTGGGAGTTTATATGTTGGAACATTTTTTCCTCCCTTCTTTTGGCGATGCCTCCTCTGTCTCTGTAGTATTGGCAGTATTTGTGGCATTGAACATCTTTGGACATCTTTGGCTCTCCTTTCAGAGGTACGGAAGGAGAATCAAAACTCTTTATCGCCTTCGCTTCTCCCTCTCAGTGAGAAGAATTCTGCCCCTCTGCCTGTGAAGCATACTATTGGACGAATTTCTGAGACACGGAGAGGTTTTTGTGGGAGAGATTCGCAGAATTTTTCTTCGCCTGTTTATTTTTCTTCAATCACTTCGGATGCGGCTGTACATACACGGGATGGCGAAACGGAAGGTAGTCTGTCGTGCTCGTCTCCTTCCCATGCTTCACTGAAAATTACTGGTCAATGGGAATAGGGGGGGGAGGAGAGAGGATGGGGAAGAGGAGAGAGGATGGGAGGGGTGAGGAGAGAGAGAGAGGATGGGAAGGAGGAGAGAGGATGGGAGGGGTGAGGAGAGAGAGAGAGGATGGGAAGGAGGAGAGAGGATGGGAGGGTTGAGAAGAGAGAGGATGGGAGGGGGGAGAAGAGAGAGGATGGAGAGAGTGAAACTATATTGAGAATGGGATGAAAATACGGTTTGAAGATGCGATGAAAATAGGACAAGGAAAAAAGGATGAGGAAGTTGCACTTTTTTGGATTGTCTATGATGGAAAATTCTATGAGAGGAAATGGAAAAAGAAGGCTGTGTAGCAAGAAATTGGTGTTGCCTAGCATGGCTCTACTATTTTATAGAGACTCTCTTCTCCTTAATAATGGTAGTGACCTAGTGGGTGTGTGAATTCTCTTTGTTAAGCTAGAAATGGCATCATCACTTCTGCTAAAGTTTGCTGGACAGTGAGAATTCTATAAGACTATTTGTTTTGTGGGTTTTTTTGTTTAATAGATGTGCCTCATTCTATTTGTTTTAAAAACCATTCTTTGTTACAGTTTCTACCTATTCCTCTCTGTTTATCGTCATCCCTTTTTTTCTCCATTTTCTTGTTTCTTTGATGAAAATCTTCCTGCGTACGTCCTCTCCATGTATAATATCATTTTTTCTACTTTTTTCAATTTGCACGCCTATAGCTGAAGCTGCTCAACCCGCTGCAGGCCATCGCGTTGGATTCCCTCGTTTACTCTTTTTTTTATTTGCCTGTATTTCTACTTATCCCAAGGAAATATTTAAGCGGCAATACTACATTTTTGTTAACTGGTGTAAGCATGAGCTGCCCTCCCTCAGCATTTATCTGCTGCACTGCTGGATATATCGCTTATTTTGGCTTTCAAACGGCTTGTATTCGATATTTCTCATTTCACAAAATGGATCGCCTCCAGAAAATGATGTAAATGCTATCATTTCTTCTTCTAGTACCATCTCTCCCTCTTCTCCCCTTCCTTCCACAACGCTCCCTTCTTCTTCCACACCTCCAACTCAAATTCTTTCTTTTGCCGACCCTCTTTCGCCTGCCTCTCCCTCTGCTTCCCCCTCCATGGCCTCCCCTTCTTCTTCTCCTCCAACTCAAAGTTCCCCCTCTGCCATCCCTCCCTTCTCTATTTTTTCTTTACTTCCTCGCCACTTCCTTTCTATTCTCTGCGTGGCAGCCTGCCGTGGCCTTTTCACTGGCTCGAAATGGCTTACCATGAACGTTTGTCGTATTTTCATATTTTTCTCCTCTCTCTTTCAGCCAATAGAAAGCCACACTTTGTTCCTGCAACGAGGAGGAACTATTCTTTGGTCTTTTTGTCAATTATTGTACGATATGATATCTTTCATGAGTACCCTTGCGTGGCGCTATCTCTATTTTTGGTGGATTCGCTTGCCAGATCAACGAGAAATGGATCATCGGACTATCTGTGCGACGCAACGGCTTCCCTCTCTCTCTTGTCTTCTTCCCGTTGATGCCGCCACCACCGATGTTGAGCGCTATCTCTCTGATATTTCTTTGCAGGCAACGAAAAACGCTGCGAAAAGAACTACGATTGACCGCACGGCAGCCTCTGATATTTCTATGGCTCAACATCCTACCTTTAATAATTCTATTGGCTTAGTTTCATCGTTTGCTGCTCTTTCTCCCAGAGAGATTCCCTATGATCGATCCATTTCCTCTTCACAGACTTGTATCGCATCCATGCCATCTGAGCTACGTTCAAATAACACTCCTGTTGGTGTGTAAGATAAGAGAGAGATGCCATTAAAAAAATCATGGATAGGGAGTGTTGAAAAGGTTTGGAGAGATAGGGGCAAGACGATAGGAAGGCGCTAGAGAGAGTGTGCGGAGGTACCCTAGGGTTGGAGCATCTGCGTATGTAAATAGTGATGGGATGGCCTTAAGATTCCTACCTGGATGACTAGAAGAGTATGACAGAGTACTAGTCTATGCTTTATAGAGTCATAGAATGTTATTGAGGATATGCACTGCCACCTATAAAAGAATATTTATCTCTTGGATGCTCTACACATGTGCAAAACGCATAGCAATCGCTGTAACACTCTTAATATGGCGGTAGCACTTGGTTGTAGAGTGATGCATTTTGAATTTGATTAAGGCCTGCCTTTAGTGTGAAATACACGTATTGCGTCCACTTTGTAGATGTAAATGGAAAGAAAAAACTGCAGCACGCTAGCGAGAAATGCAGCACATACATGGGAATACACAAAATTTCTATTTTACTATTTTTAAAAGCCACAGAGGAAGAAATATTCTTGGGAGCATTGAATAGAGTGTTAGATTCTACGTTTCGCCTGAATACTGCATACCAAAAAGGTCATGAATAGGTATTGCAATAAAATGCTTACAATCCTCCTTCTTACATGCTTTAAAATTTAATGGAGCAACGTCCCTAAGGTTTGCATCCCACTAATAGGTGGGTGGAGAGCATCACCGTAATGAACCCTGACGAAAAAAACTGGGAAAATAGTTGTGAAACCCTGCAGATTTAATCAAAACTAAAGGAGCAAAATTATCGTAAATTATAATAAATACTGTTTCTAAAGATGAAACTATGATAGAATTGCAGAGAAACTTAGCCTGTGTTGTTGCAAATGCTAAAAATGCAGTCCTTGACGCAAAAACATAATGAAATGTATTGATACACTCCATGACATGCTGTGGGATTCTTTATAATGGTTTCTAGAGTGTAGGATTTGTACGATTCAATGAGACACGTTTTTCTCGATTGTTAGCTGTAAAGGGGAACAGTATTTTCCTTTTCCTGTTCAGCTGCCCCTTTATTGGAGATCAAAGAACGAAGCTCTGCTATATCCTGGTGGCCAGAGGATATCTTACCGGGTGTTGCGATAGCAAATGGTTATACTTTGGTAACGAACACAAGGAATATGGAATTTTTGGGTAGGCTTGCTATGATAAACTGGAATACACGGCTTTATACATTTTTCTTGTCATGTCTAGCGAATTCTCTCTCGTCCCCTACTTTAGTATCAGTAGACGTTACTTGTGGTCAATCTTTGTTTCCTTTATGTGCCACTATTTTAGTACTTTCTATTTTTGAGAAATAATGGAATGTGTAATCGAAATGAAGAAAAGAAAATTCGATGATATGCGAACCTGTATAGCCATCGCTGAAAGTCCTATTTCTTTCTCTGGTATTTGATGACTAGGAAAGATAAATTTTATATGCTTTGCTTTTTTTGGGATTTTCTCATATACTTTTTGCATGCAATGGGCTTTTCATCCTATAGATGGGAAATTACAGCGAAGTGACGCCGAGATAGAAGATGAAATTTTGCCTGAAGAGCTGGAAGGTGTTGATAAGAATATTTCTGAGACTATTAATGAGTTTGATGTTGAAGAATTTGATGTAGTGGAAGAGAAAAAGGTCGATTCAGTTACTCCATTGGCAGAGAAAGAAGTGGATACCTTTTTTCCAGAAACGAAAATCTCTGCTGATTCCTCGAATACTCGTTTCTCACACCCTCTTGTAGAAGCCGTAGTATTTACTACTATGGAAACAATGAAGCAAACTGTAGATTCCTTCACTACTACCGTTCAAGGGACATCACTATTAAAGCAAAAAGAAAATGATAGCGATGAACGTGATGACAGAATTCTCAAGCATGGCACTGAAACTATAAATAAATCATTTCGCGATATCGCAGCTCATAAAATTCCGGAAGAAGTGCCACAAGATATTTTTCCCATTGAGGTCGTTCCTAAAATTGAACAAGGAAATGCTACAAGGAGTGTATTTCCCTTATTTTTTGGAGAAACATCGCAGTTTGAAAATATTTTAAATTTGAATTCTTATCCGTCCATTAAACAATTTGCAGAAGTAGCTGCGAGTAAGCTATTCCCTAAAAAGTGTAATGATGTTAGAGAAAACCTTTTTTCTAGAAAAAGTAGTGTACCTCTTAGTGAAGAAAGCTCCGCACTAAAACGCAGTATCGAATGTATAATGGAAGAAGATGATGCAAAGCGATTAACATCTCCTGTAACATTACCTGTGTTGCCATCTTATAAAAGTTTGTCGCCATCTATTGATGAGGCCAACAATAATGGAGCAAGGTCATCTTCCTACCCCCTCTTAAATCATGGTTCTGAAGAAAATTCAAGCGAGCCACCATCTTTGGCTACTCCGGAAGCTAATGACTTAAAGTTTTTCATTTGAAAGTTCTTTGTCCACAATTTTACACAAATAAATGGGACTCATCGTGCTCATTTAGATTAAATGAAGTTTCTAATTTTTGTTACTGGTCTTTTACGTTGAATGAGATCAAGGATATAATTGCAAAAACGTGCTGGTGATTATTTCTGAATTTACTAGGTGTATCTGATTTTTTCGCCTGAATTGCTCTTTTTATAGTAACTATTTGTGAGGGAAAAGCTTGTATTTATATATATATTATAAGGTATCTTGTTATATAGAGTATCGAATTGATTTTATAGGTTAAGGTTATTGTAACGTGCTTCTTTTGTGAGCATTCGGAGATTTCAAGTATCCACTCTATGTTACCAGTGCCTACATTTTCTCTCCTCAAAGAGGAAGAATGATTTGATATTTTCACGAAATATTTTTGTTTCAAATCTACAAAGATGCTAAAAAGAGCGTTAGCGAAAAGAAGATAATTTTAAAACAGGTCATGTGTATTGTTTACATAAGAAATGATCAATCAATCTATATACGATAATCTATCCTTAAGGACATATTTCATTGGATAATGCTGCGGTGACGCTGAATAGTGTGTTGCCTTTATTTGTCTTATCATTTTCTCCTGTTGCATTAAATATTCCTGCACTCGGAGCCTAGCACTTGTTAGTCATGTCTACATTTTCAAATTCTTACCCTTCCTGACGTGTTTTTGCCTTTCTTCTGTCTACAATTCCATCACGATTTCTTACCTGGCATAAAACCGCAATTCAAATTTCTTCGAGGAATAAATTTCGAATAAAGCTACTTTGCAGCCTGGGTACTTATTATTATTTTTCGAGTTCGTTGTCATTCTATTATGATATTTTTTCTATTCCACCTCTAGATGCCATGGTGAAAAAGGTTTGCATTCAAATAAATGCGGATATGCAAAAATACCACTTCCACTTTCTCCACAGTGCCAAGAAGGATGCTCTATCGCCTTCCAATATTTTCGCTTTAAATCTTACACAAAAAGTGAAACAAGTGCATTCGATTAGGGGAAAAAATTTCAAAAAAAAAATAAGAGAAAAAAGCAACCCCAAATTTCATATTAAGCGCCAGTTATAACAAAATTGTAGCTCGAATGGCGACTGCTACTGCCAATTTTGATATTCCTTATAGAAACAATGCAGCGGTAAGAATTGCCGTTGATGATATGCAAAGTCTATTTGCTCATTGGAAAGGCATTTTATAGTTTCAAGCTATCTGTAACTATCCTATTTCATTTCTTGATCATTTCGACACCGTAGAGAAAACATCGGGTAACGGTAGCATACAGTTCACGTAATGTAGCCTTATATTCCATATCCACATTTTAAAATTTGTGTCAGAGGGCTTTTTACAATATACCAACCTGGCCGTGCTTTCCCAAGTTTTATGGATATTTCCAACCGCGGCGCATTATACTGTTCTAAAATAAAATATATGATAATAGGTCTTTAGCGCTGGCAAATTTATTTTACTATCGCTTTTCTATCATTTGCTTGCCATCATTTTCTATTATCCATAATTTGCTATTGCAAAGTTTTAGTCTTGCAAGAACAACTACTACCGCGTTAGCAGAGCAATTCAAATCGTTAGAGCGTAACTTGTTTAAATTCCTGGTATACATATTTAATTTAATGCTTTTTCATGTAAAATGTCTGTCTACTTAATCTACTATCTTGATAAATTCATTGCGACAGTTTTGCAAAAATCTTCTTAATTCATGTTTTG
Organism: Cardiosporidium cionae; assembly: GCA_015476325.1. NCBI lineage: Eukaryota > Apicomplexa > Aconoidasida > Nephromycida > Cardiosporidium > Cardiosporidium cionae. The sequence goes on from JADAQX010000057.1 coordinate 10,107, forward strand.
TATTCAATTTTTAAAAGAATATATAATTATAATTATTTTTGCCATAAGGTATTTCTACTGCTTTTTTGTACACCCTTTTTAGCGAGAACCATCTTAGGGGACAAAGCTGGGATAGCCAAGCAAAATAGCAACTTAGCGGAGGTTACTTTTTGCTATTATAAGCTAACTCTGATGATACGCTGCCCAATACAGTCTCCACTGTTTTGTTAGAAATTGTGCTTCCTCCATGGGTTTGTCGAAAGTTCACGAGAGAAAATTAGCATCCATGGGGAATGGCACTCCACCCAAGAGATCCTCACAGCCCAAGCGGCCGTCACAGGCCAAACGAGCCTCACAGCCCAAGCGACCCTCGCAGCACCAGCGAACCGCACAGCAGAAACATCAATTAAGCTCCACAAGAAAGCACAAGAATAAAATTCCTGTACAATCTACAAAAGTTGAAGCGAATATTGACGGAAATGCTACTGAGATTTTCAATCAAGAATTGGTGAGTTCATTTAATTAAGCTAACCGCTCATTAAAGTTATTGAGCTATTTATAAATTTGTGAAATGACTTTTTTCTAATTCCTTAGCAACTGCGAAAGGCAAGAAAAATGAAACAAGTCCGAAATATAATTATGCTGTATTTTGCTGTACTTTAATGGCTGTTTTCTTAACATTTTGGATATAGGAGATTTCTTATTGTTTTGTATAATGTACAAGTGTTCTATTTCTTCGTCAGGGCGATTACAAACAAATCGACATTCAGGCATCATTTCATAATATACCTTTAGAAGAAAAACAACGCATTTCAATAGAAGAACTGCATCATGCCACTTTAATGAAGCAAAGGCCAAAACAAAGTGGAAATACGTCGCTTTCATGTGAACAATACACCTTATCCAGTGAAAATGACTTAACTGATCACCTCCGTGAAGAAAGAGACATCGTAGAATACTTAGAAAAGCACAAATGCATCAATATAACAGATACAGCACCACCCGAAAAATTTATCAATAAATGCAAATATACTGGTCCGTAAGCTCTTTATTTTCATTGCATTTTTTCCAGAAATAACTATCGGTCGAAATAAAAAATTGCATTTATTCTGCAATTTCCCTACATAAATTATGTTGTAGAAGCTCTTGTTGTCGAACTGGTAAAATTATGGTGCGAAGCCAAGCGAAAGCAGTCTAATCAGACAGAATATTTTGCTAAAAGGTGAATCAAAATATTTCTGTGATAGCTGAAAACAGATGCATAGGTTCCAAATTTGCATTCCTTGAGCTAAGCTTATTATATTTGGGATTGCATTATTTCACCTTGCTATATTTTTTTTTGTTATGATGATTTTGAAAAATTTGTGATTTTTTATACTTTGATTACGGAAGGATGATGCAGCTGCTGAAAACAGTGGAACTATCCCTTATCAAAAAGACGATTCTAAGTTGTTTGTACGTATGACATGCTTATTTGAATGCTTTGCTGATAGTAGGTTCGCTTGTAGATACATTTGTTTTAAAATGTAGTTTACTAAGCTTTCATTTTTCCTGTTGCTTTAAACACAAAAGGCAACAAAATGAAGAGGGAAATTTAGACTTGAAACGACTCGAAGTTTACAAAGATTGGAATGCTGAAGATTGTGGAGTGAAAGCCGCCTACTGGGAAGAAGTGGTTGCAAGTACATCTGGGTAAACATATCCTATGCTACTACCTTGTGCATAGGTGTGTGTCTCTTGCTTCTTTTTTTTAAAATGATAGTAGCTTTGATAATTGAACTGCTTCGTAGCTTGCATTAAAGCCATTCTACATTTGTGACACTATCTATTTCTAAGGTAAAAGGTTAGTTGAAAGTAGCAATAATGCTAAAATAACCATGCAGTTCGTTAGTGAACTATGTAGTTTGTGGTAGAAATTCGGTTTTGCCATTTATTTTTGCAGATCCAAGTTAATCGAGTTCAATAATTTGGGAGTCGTTATTGAACTGCCGCTTGTTGTTTCAATGACTTCCACAAATACATACCGTAGAGGTACGTTAATGATAATCAAGTGGCACTCCTTTTGCTTTAAATTTGCATAATGGAATAGCTATACTTTAGAATTAATCAAAAAGAGTTACCACTATCAAAGTTCAATTATATTTTCAAGTTACTGCATCACAGAATACTGCATCGTTTTGCTAGTAGATGACCATTACGCACAAACAGTAACCTAAAATATCTCCCCCTTTTTAATTCGGCTATGCTACTTCTTTCTGATTTTGTTTGTAAGAAATTATATTAATTATTTTCAAAGTTCCTTTTTATAGGGCTCCGTGTGTTTCGCAAAGAAGTTGATTGGTACAATTTGTTGCTAGAAAACAATAATGCCGAGTTCCCTATTCCGTTATCCATTCGTGTTGATGGTATGTTTTTACCATCTTTACCGGTTAATACAAAACAATGGATCTTAAAGGCACTCCCATTTAGATTGATGGAACTATCAGATTTCAACACTTCCGGTGAGCATTAGTTACAAACGAAAGATGCTAGGAGTAGCTTCATTTTCATTATTCGAATTAGCTGATTGTTGGAACCACAGAATGCTAGCAATCTATGAATCAATTAATTTTATAAGTCGCGGCTATTTAAGCCAAGTAGTATATTTATTGAATATTTTATCTTTATGCATGTTTATTACGAATAGGATACCCATCAGTATTACGCAACAAAATACAAATACGCTTGCCATCGTCTTTAATAGTTGAGGGTCCCTCACTCAAAGTGCGTCTAAATTTCTGACATATCTTAGGGAAAAGGGATTCGTTTCGCATAATCTCTATTGCCATAGTTTTTGGATTGCTACAACATAGAAATTGACAAAAATAAACGAAACTAGCACGTTGGATTTATTTCAGTTGGTAGTAAAGGTTTACTCCTCTCTCGGTAGTTATATATTTGAGTTCTACATTTTCCGGGTTAGGTAAAATTCTGGGATTCAAAACAAGAGAATTGGAGTGATAGGGCAATTGATAATGTAACATGGGACGGCGATAGTCATTCGGTATCGTTTCTGTCTGAAGAACTTTCAACATTTAGTATAATGCAGAAACGGGATGTAGATTTTCCCTATAAGTAAGGTTCTAGCAGATAAATGCATGTAAGCGTGTAGACCTTAGCTATCTCCTTACCCTTGAGATTGCTTTGCTATTTTTGTAAGTGTATTGCGTGTATAAATGCTGTCACTACACCGAAAACATCAGACGTTGGAATATACGACCAGTTAATTCTTGCCACGTGGAACTTTTAGTCGAGACTAAGCGACATGACTTAAAATTTAACGTAACAGAGGTAACTAACTTAATCACAAAAACGTATTGTAAGTACTTTGAACGAGATTTTAAGAATGGTGTAACATTTTTGTTTTTTTGCTTAACCTTATTGGTTTTGAAAAGACATAGCATGTGACTTTTTTTGTTTCAAGGCATAAACTCTACATCTTTGTGAGCATTTCAAACAGAAAGGAATTTCCTTGGAATCATCTTGTGCAACGAAATTAGGACTACAATCACTCTCTAATATAGCATTCAATCCTGTGGAGATATTACTTTATCTACGAAAGTAAGTACTGTATCCGCCAATCTCATGTATTGAAATGCCATGAGTTTGAATGGGCATGGGATACCTAACTGATTCATAAAATATGGGCTTGATGGTAAACGCCATGTTATTTTATTTATTTTCTTTTTTTATGGCTTCATTGGGTATATTCTAAACCATGAATTAAAACATTGCAATCTACAGCAATACACTTCACCCCATATCTATCTTTAACATCTCTGTTTTACATGATCTCAGATATGGAATCAACCTGTATCCAAATGCATATGATCGGAAGAAACATCTAATCGTAATTGATACTGCTGCATTTCTAGAGACGGAGGAGCATGCTTGCAAGGATCTGGCGCAAATCGCTCCTCCTTTTGAGTTGGAATCCGTGCCTTCCCTTAACGATGGTGGCACATTAGATGGTAACGATTACACATCTTTTTTATTTTAAAATTATCGTAGCATTGGTGCATGAGGGTGGTTTACAACCGTGTCACTTTCAGGCAGAATAGTGGTAAAAATTTGGCGTAAAAAAACGGTTCAGGATGCACAGCCAGATGGCGCTTCTTCCCCAATGCAATTTTGTTTAGTGCAATACTACCGTTGCCACTGCAAGTAAGATCCAAAAGAGTGGCAGCCATTTCATTTATCTTTATTCGTTTTTAAAAGCTAGCGTGTGCGATGTATTGAAGCCGAGATGAAATGGATAGTATTAGACAAGTTCGTTTCGTTTACAATCTTTTGCGTAAATAAAAGCCCAACTTCTCCCTTTGCTGTATTCCATGAAACAGATTAATTCACCAAAGTGAGATTACCGAACCAAATATTTCTGAGATGGAATATCTTAGTAAAAGCCTTGCAGAGAATGATTCAGAAACCACAGTTGATGCAGCTGCTTCTTCTAGTAGCAGATGGCACATGAGAGTGCTTTGCTGCCTGCGTGAAGATGGACTTTCAGCCAACATTCAAAGGAACCTTACACAGAAAAATAGTAGTGATTTTGTAAGCAATCTTTCTAATTTCATTTCAGCTTTAGGGATACTTGCCCTATTTTAGCACTATTATCGAAATTAACAGTCTTTTTGACCTTTGAGTTATTATTAGGATTTGAGCAAATAAAATCTATAGAATGATAGTGTTTATGCACGCAATTTTCTACATACATTTTTCTGGTAGTTTACTTTACACGTAATCACCACTGCAGATATTCTCATAATTAGCTGTTGCAGCAAATCATCTCTTGTTTTTTTTCGAAACTATGAATGAATAATCTATATATCTGCCAAGCTATATCTATTCATCTTAAGCATTTGCGAGTGTAAAATTTTGTTTCGCTACAATAAAAGCCCGATATTAAAAAATAGGATTATTTCGTCATTGTATAGGCAGATTAAGACGAGGGAAAACAAGCGTAGTATATTAATGCCATCTGCCTACTTGCAATCCGCGGTCAGTAAATACTAAACCTTACGGCTAATTTTGAACAATACTACGAACGCATTTTTTGAAAGAGCGTATAACAATATAGTATGGCATTGCCAGAAGTTAGTTATCTCACATTTCTGAGTGTTTTATAAAGCCGCGAGTAAGCTGCATGCTATTTAGCATGTGAGCTCTCTTCAAAATGATGCTGCTTAAAGGAAATGCAAGTTTGAAACAATGTTGGAGTATAACCTATTAGCCAAGTCAAAAGTAGCATATTAGGTTATTACAGAATCAGAAGATGTGCTGAGGATTGTAACAAACGTATGAATGCAGACTTCCAAAGTACTTATACCGGCTCTTTGAGATGTTCTCAAATGTATTTTTTGTATTAGTAAGAAAAAGTTTCCATTCATTATCTTTTCTTGGAAGGGTTAATCGGGCAGTCTCCCCAGTTTTTAACTATATCTTTTAATAGAGATTACTATCAATTGTAATTTTTATCTTAAAAAAATATTCAAGTAAACCCTTTTTAAAGTATAAAAAAGTTGGAAACTGCGTGGTAAGTGAAGAATTACCTCTTTATTATGCACGTGCAGAACACAAATAAAGTAGTAGCCCGTGATACTATTTTTTGCGAAATCATTATAATGCCAGAAGAGGTGTATACTATGAAGCTTCATATAAAAGGACTAAGAACGTAGTATTTGAATAATTTACGAGAACTCTGGCCTAGTATTTATTCTGAATTCATCGACAAGTGCCTACGATTTTTATTGAATCACAACCAATTTGGGAAAGAGAGTATTTCGGTAATTAAATTGTCATTACAATCGAAAGGCACAATAAAAGGAGATAATGAATTCACAATTTTTATCATTAAAAATGAAAAAAAAAGTGATGCATGATTGGGATTCTACGCATGTAAATCTGGCAATTTGCATTCACCTCAAATTGTTACTCACCGACATCCCTCGAGCGTTGAAAGCCTTTTACGTTACAAACAGCAAGAAATAAATTTTTGTTGAAAACTAGAAGAGCGTATAATAAAACCCGAGTAATAGGAACGAATGTACATTTTAAAATAAGGGTCATAAGCAATTGATTTATGATAAGCCAGGGACTTTTTGGTCATATACTTTAAAAGTGCAAGTATAGGAACTGCTCTATTTTTCATTTTGTAATTTGTTTCTTAAATTCTTGGTCATAGTTTGAATTTGCTAACTAAGGATGCTCCAAAATAGATATAAAAAGCTGCTATCAAAAGCTTAAAATGCTTTATTTAGATTAGCTTTCTTCCATATAAAACTTGCCCCTTCTCTACGCTCTTGCAATTTGATAACCAACCCAAATGATTATGAAAGGCCACTAAAATATTCCATTTAATTTATTCCTTCAAAATTCATGCAATACACTTTTTAAGCCTATCCTAAAATTTAGCCCCTCGTCAAAAATCAGCTAGCGCTATTATAGCTAACCATTCTTTTCTTTTCACTGAATCTTACCACAGGATTATAAATAATTAAATTAGGTGCTGCAAGGACTATTTTACCTGCCCCTCAGAGACTTGCTGTGACGAAATGGCCGCTATAACGTCACAAGAATCAGAAACTAAAGCATACGGTTTGGATGGTACACCTTGTGGCAGGGTTCAGCGTGGTAGGTTGCCATATGAATCTTTAAATTTTTTACTCAAAATTAAGTTAGACTGACGTTACAGTAAGGAAAGAGCATATACTCACGGAAGACCAATGAGTTATTTTAACTTTACGTGATTATCCTGTAATTTCAAAAAGGTGTTGATAAAGCAGTAGCTGCCGCTTTATTGCGCGTTGGAACTACGGGGAAAGAGTGGACGGACGTGCACGACTATGTTGAGGATGTTAGAAGAATTATCATGCTTAGGGATGCTAGGTTCTTTGAAGAAGCTGATGCGCAAAGGGCTTTGCGTCGCTATATACTATTTTGCTCCTCGATGCGCAAGTCAACAAAAATTGACAATATAGAGGAAGAATTTGGTACTGCAGCAGCGCTTCTTAAGCTGAGACGAGCTGCATCACTGGTCAGCCAAGATGACACTCAAATTCCTACCGTGCATATTCGAGTGTGTGAGTTTTGCACACCAGGTTGGACGGCTCCACGGAAACTCCGCTTGCTACTCAGTCGTGAGATAGAACGCATGATTAGCAAACTCTCTGCGGTTTCGCTGAGCTGCCAACAAAAGATTTCCACGGGTAAATTTTATTGCTAAGTCACACCATACTGAAATGCATTAAATGCTGAATCTAATATATAACTACTGCAACAATACAACTATATCATTAGAAATTGATTACATGACAAGAGTAGTATTGAACTACGTAAATCACCCTAAATATCCCAGCATTTTGAAAAATAATGAAGAGCAATGGGCAACTAAACAATATTTGGGTTTTGAAAATTCTGAGTGATATACTTGCTATAAGATTAGCTATTCTCGCGAATGAGCTGCATCGCTAAAACATTCTCTACATTTGTATGATGATTAGAAAATTCCCTCATAACTCTTTTTTGTTAACTTAAAGACTATATGACTTCGAGATTCGGAAGCAGCGGATAATTTATTTTGTTCCGCTTGAGCAGGCAGGATAATACTCGATTTTAATGAACTTTCAATTGCAAATCTTAGAAGGTATCCTATGCAGCAGGTCCTGAAAGACCTTACATCCATCTTGGCGGCATATGTTCCCCTCTTTATAGACACTATTATTCTCTACAAATATAGCTGGGCTTCTGAGTATCTCTGGATGTTGTTAAGGTAGCAATTCTGCTTAGTTGTAATTTATAAGAGTTGAAAATAAAGTGTACCATAGTTGAAGTTGTAACATACAGTGTGTACCTCTTATTTCTATTTGTTTGGTACATGCAGTTGCGTGAAGAACGCTGAGTGCAATGTGATCTTAGCAGACAGCGAAAAAGAGTTTTCTCAAGCGCTTGGAGAACAACGGTGAAGCACAATGCATACATAGCTTCGAGAGAGTGTTTCAATACAAAATATTCAAAAATTTGTGTTTTCTTATCATTACATCATGAACATATCTGTAAAATGCGATTCAAACTGAAATTTTTGTGTGTTTTAATTACTGCCAAATATGATATGTCAGGACTTTTAAAACTGCTTTGTTCGAAGGAAACTTAGGTATGGCATACAATCCCATATGCCACTGGCAAGCACTCTCCCCGGATACTTTGCTACATAACGGAATATGTAGTGACATACACGATAATTTTTGGAAATCAATGCAAAAATTAAAAAGTATTGATTTTGAAAAAAGCAAGAAATACAAACTTCGATTGAAAACACAAGAAAAGAAAGGGCAAATTGATGCATTGTTTGAATGCCCTAAGTATAGAGCAGCAAAATACTTCACGCGACATTACTGTAGCAGTGTTGCTTGCTCTGGGTACGTCATTGCGTAGTTACATTTGTGGTACTACTGTATGTGCATTTTTGCATCGCTAAAAAGATAAATTAGTGAGAACTTGTAGTAATGCAAAACGTACAATTTGGCAACCTACCTTTTATTATTCATAAGGTACAAAATTTCGACTTTGCGCTCGATAAAATAATCTTTTTCATTTGCTGTTACTGTTTTCTCAAAATGGATAATATTCCTGCAGAAGCTATCAAGGATTTTTGGGCAGGAAAAAGTTAGCTACTAATAACTTTATTGAATCTCTACATCCTGGCCTCGACCAATGCTATGACGATGCTGCTGATCAGCTTATATTTGGCAGTTCATCAACAATGGCAAGTTGTTTCTCATACTTAATGACTTAGCCTATTCATTGTAAGTATCCTGATATTCTTCTTGAAATACATGACACAAAGATGCTTTGTGCCCCATTACCTTGCAGAAAAAACTACTGGACCGAGACTGCAGTCAAAAAATTACAAGCAACATTTCTCACATCTACCCAACCGATTCAAACATTTTCCGACAGCCTGTCAAAGTTTGCCTTCGGAAAAAAAGCTTACACACCAATCTTACAAGCAACCCTTGACATAGAAATTGCTCTATCAAGTACGCGAATGTAAATCAATTTCTTAGCGCAATCTATTTTAGTGATGAAAAGGGTAGCGCAATTTTGTAATTAATACGACGCTTGCAAAAATAATGAAGACTAGAAAAAAATTCAAACAGAAACGCTTCATCGTATCAACCCCTCAAAGACATTCAGAATTTTCTTCCAAGCATTAACATGCTACCACTGGGAGAGCACTTCTGGAATATAATGGTGATAAACAGAAGCTTTTATTCTTCTATACAAAAACCCTCCTATTTAAGGAAATTGATTGCTGTCATTGGCATGATTTCAATAGAACAGAATGAGGGGAGAATGCGAGGATTATCAACTACTCCGATGTGTAGAAATATATTGAGAGGCAGCAAAAAAGTACAAAAGCAATTCGCTGAAAGTCGAAAGTATGTTACAGTTACAGCAACGGGTTCGTAAGTTGGGTTGCAGTTTCAGATTTCGGTAAAACTTTATTTTCCTTACTCGTATTAACAAGAAAATCATTAAAAATAGAATCAAGTTTTTCAAAATTAAAGGATTCCAATTCAGCGGATCGAATCTCCTTAAATTTCTGTAAATCCGTTATTATGTTTGCTTTTATGGATAACTGCAAACACAAAAATAGCTTTGAAATATTTCGTACAAGTGATAAAACAGTGCACATGCATGTAGGGAATTCTAGGAAAACGAGCAATAATATATCATTAAGAATATACAGCACAAAAGTACAAACAATATATCAATAACAGCAATGAACGATTATTTCAAAACAAATAGTCTCAGACCTGGCTGAAAGCGTGTGTAATCACAAAATTATCATCACGATTAGAAAACATTAGCGACTGAGCAACAGTTTGCCTGTCATGAATGCTTCTATCGAACGGTGTAACTTTTTTATTTCATCATGCGCACGTGAATAAAACGTGAAATACAAGCACTAGGTTACACGGTAGAGCTACAGCAATAAAAAATGAATTTTACTTCAGAATTAAACGGCTGAACAATAATGATCCATCCATCGTTCTCAGGCTGAAATGAACAAACAATATGGTGTATGCTGTGTGAGCACAGCAATATCATTACAAAACATTATAACAATAACTAGACACGAAAATATGCACCCAAGTATGCATTTTACCCCTTTAAGGAGAAGTGACGGATCTTTATTAAGATTTTGATTATGCTCGATTAATTTACCTGCAATTGCAGCATTTACCAAAATATTATATAATGGATTCAACAATACGCACAAACGTAGCCAACTTCAATCTCATTCCGCCACATTCAAGGAAAGAACATACTCCACTCTAATAGCCCGGAGTTATTCTAAGTAATAATAATGAATAGAAGCTTTCTTTCTATTAAATGGGAGCAATATCAATCTCATCTAAACAAATACCTTTTATCAAAGCCCGAATCACAACTTTCTGATTATGAAATAGTGGGTTAGTTATGACTCTTTTATCGAGTGCATGCTTTCCTACATTCTTTGCACCATATTCTATCTCAGCAATTTTCGATTCAGGGGCAAGAATCTGCGCTCCACGTTTACGCTTCCCAACAACCGTATTTTGTGATATTTTTGAGAAAAATGTAACTTTCACATTAACATCTTTTGAATTGTCGCAGAGAAGGGACAGTTTCTCAAAAATGAAGTGGGTTTTGGCTATTCCAATCGCAAACAGCCTGCGCATACAAAATATCAATATTTACGGCACAGCAAGCACTATAGAACCATGGAATAGGAAAACTCAATTGGATCATCCCCTCGCACTTTTAGAAAAACCTCTACTAAAAGATTAGCAAAAAAAGTATGGCTTCCTTTTTACGAAGGCAATACTTGCATACATTTATTCTTATCAATTCAAAAATTGAAGGCTTTCAGTATAAACGCTCTTCCCAAACAGAAAGCTCATGAAGGATTGCAATTCAACATCTCGGTTTAAATGCAGTCTTGATCATTTCATTTCGTACGCGGTGCCCTACTTCATTGCCAAAAAATGTCCAAAAGCACCGCAATGTGGTTGAAAACAAAATAAAACATTTCAAAAATTATTTGAAAATAAAATCGTTTCTATAACAGAGTGAGTGAATTTTTTTTTATTTACCCGTTTTGATAATGACGGATCCAATAGTCGTTTCTAGGGATATCGTCAACATCGATCACGTAATGCTTAGAAAATGAGGTCTACAAATAACACAGATTTTTCAACTACAACAATTAAAATAAGGTTTTCTCATCTTATCGGTAGCATTCAAGAGGTAGAAAATGCTCAAAAACATTACTTTTGCATTCAATTATAACTCCATAATCTCATAGACCTGTTTCAAGTATAAATAAAGTGAAAATTTTTATTTGACCGTTTGACATAAACATGAAGATGACTGTTAATTTTACCTTCCAAACACATTTTTCAACAGTGAAAAATGGACGTCATAAAACGCTGAGCTTCAGCTATAAAATATACGCAACTGTTTTACACTACATAGCAACGATAACAAACATTTTCATTTGAAAATTTTCTTCTTTCGTATGCTCCATTCCTCTATTATTTCGAGCAAACTAGAAAGTAGCAAGCAGCCTTTTAAGTTACACTCATAGAATGCTGCATGAGCTAGTATACCATCCTATTTCATGTTTTGCAGATGTGTTGTGTTTCTACATCATCGCTGTAGCTTTGCATTTTCATTCAGAATTACACTATGTTAGAGAAACGCAACAATATAAGCGTGTATACCTAAACTGTCTAATGTGCGAGCTAGCTCAAATTTTTCTTATTAGAAAACAGAAATCTGATGAAAAGAACTTTTTATCCCAACCACTATTTCATTCTCTATTTACCTGAACGAGCGAATTTAAAAGTGATGGATCAAGTGGTATTCCCGATTCTGTTAAAGTGGATGGGTTTGATTCAATCTGAAGCGATTTCAAAAGAGTCTTACGTATTTGCTCATCCGTGAGAATTGGGGGGCTATTAGGAGAATTTTTCCATTCTAAGTTCATCGAAGGAGGATTCCCCCAGTAAAACTTGAGAAGTGAAGCAGCAAGAGTTTTTGATGCAGGAGAAACCACCTCGGTAAGTTCTGTGGTTTCTGAATCTTCCAGAGACGCTAGGATCGAATCATCTACAAATTCATTCTCTGAAATGGAATTTCGGCTCACTGAATTTGACTCTAAATGTCTCGGTTGAGAGGGGAAGGAAACGAAGCATTGAATATTTAAAGCAGCACTTCCTCTTGGGTTAGGAGAGTTCACCTTAGCGTGATTCTCAATCATACAATATAATGCTGAATCCATTTCCTAACAATAGCATGGCAAGTTTTCTAGGCAAGAAAAACAGAGATGCTGCTTTTGCAGGTTCAACCCGCGCCAAAAACAATGACTAACATGCCACCCATACTTTGCTTGCTTTTATTCACAATTTAATTTTCAGAAATTTTGCGCACATGTAAGTTCTCGTCGAAGGCAAAGTGTACGCTAGGAATCTAGCATTACAACAGAGTGAGAAGAAGTAGAGGATGCGAATAGCAAGTCGTTAGTGTATGCTATCAACGGGATCAGTAATTGATTTTAAAACCAAAAGCCATAAGAAAAATGAAAAGCGTGCTTGTGTAAGCGTAACAATCTAAAAATAGGTTACTGAAAAAACAATAATAAGCATGCATTTCTGCAAATGTAGAGAAAGGCACGTAAGCATAAACTACGCGTGTATAAAAGTAGAAAAGCATCCAGTGGAATACAAAAAATTGCAATGGGTAAAAGTTCACTTGCTGCTATATATCAATTGTTAAACTGTGCAAAACTCTTTTTTAGAATAAAAATCAAAAAATTGGAGATGAGCGATTACTTCAGAAATAAAGCATTACTCACTCCAAACTCTTACTAATTCCAAATAAAATTTTAGCAAGGAAAAAATGGGGTATTCTTTAGTGATATAAAATAAAAACATGGCAGAGAATTAAATTTTTCAATTATCTTACAGTATATGCAATAGAAGCATTTTTTAATCATTCAAAATCATCCCATGTTTCAACGTTTTTTAACAGAAAATTTTAAGTTCTTTCTTATTATTTTTTGCCGTTACATTAATATCTTGGTATGCTTTCCTACTATAGATTTTTTTACTTTTTTGTTGTTCCTTAGTATATCCGTTATTACCCTACCAATATTATAACAGTGTGTAACAATTATACTATTGTGACGATGGTAGAAAGCAAGTTTCGTAGAAGTGTAATTCCGTACTGTGATTATTTGTAGTAAGTAAGATTCGTAGAATTGTAAAGTCTGTTTAACACGTAATAACATTGAAAGGATGTAAGAGTGAGTAGCTAAAGGTTGACGATAATCTGAAGTAGTAGTAAATTAAGAACAAAGTGGTTAGGATTGTACTTGAGTGCACGCAAATACAACCGACGCGCGAGTTGTGAAAACTAACTTAACTCCCGATGAGGAGTGATTAACGTGAGGGAGGAGGTTCATTTTCAGTAGTACTTTTTCATTGTTGTATAAATTTATCTTTCATAGGAGGTAGGGTCGTCTGTTCTTTTTATGAGTTTGTTAGGCAAGTATAGTACATTCTTCTTTAAGTAGTTTCGGTAAGAAGACTTAGTGAGTATTAACTCTCTTCAGGAATTTCTTTTATTAAACATTTTGTTTTACACCCAAAATCTTCTTTGCCCATTCCGCTACGCATGCGATTACTCTAACATTTCAGCAGATTAGGCAATCAAATAAAAATCATCTTTATTCAGTGATAAAGAGTGTCTTAAAAAGGAAATGGCTTGACTGCATGCTGTCATGCTCTATAGCTTATGTAAATTCAAAATTCTTATTTAAAATAATTGGATACATACAAAAATAGTAAGAACCACTGTATTCTTAATTTAAAACTAGCAAATCCAAGCGGTTTATTAACTACTGTATTACAGCTAGAATTGATGTTTTCATTTTAAGATACGATGAAATTAACAAAGAATAACTATCAATAACAGCAAAAGCACTTGTTTGCCATTTAAGAAAATTATTGACATGATGGAATCATTCCATAAGAAAAAGATAAAGAATTACGCGTATAACAATTAATTTCTTTCAAAAAAGTTTACTCAAAAATATTTAATGATTAATGCTTTAAAGAAATTGAATAGGAATATAGGACAATTAACAGATTCACCAATTCTATGTAAAAATTTGACATAAGTCTAATGCGGCATTAGCAAGGAAAGAAAATATATGAATTCGTTGCATTTACTTGTTGCTACCAAGGTGGTATTTTCGAAGCGTAATTTCTACCGCAAAAAATCGGAGTTGACAGCATTACTATTGGCCTAATTCACTCCAGTTTCACGAATATTCCTAATTATAATTATTTTTGATTGGCGTAGTAATCTTGCTGTGCTGTTCAATTTTTTTGTTTTATTTCACTTTCACTGCAACCAAAATTTTGTAGCAATCGCAAGGATTGCTCTAAGCCTCCTCACAACTAAAAGGGAGGACCTGCATTGCGCATACAGCTTGTCTACATTTTCAGTATTACTCGTCTTATCGTCATATTGCATTGTTGATCAAAAATTGATATCTCAAACATAATTTTAGTGTTTTCTTAACTACAGCGTTGCCAAATTTCAAAGGCATGCAATGCTTTTCAATACCGCCGGGCAGGTTGCAGCAACAGCTACGAAAGTACATCGCCTAAATCGAATTGCCCAAGCAGCCATGCCAACAATATTTATTCACAGCGCTTCAAAAAGGCTCGGTTCGATTCTTTTATTCTTCTTTTGCTGCTAGGCTAATTTTTGGTGACTTTCAGCATTCTCTCCAAGGGTCTACGTAGGAATGTAAGTGCATATTGTGTGGTAATACTTTTCTTATTCGCATCCCTAGGTTTCGCTTCTGTGCGTCTTACTTTGGTTAAGATCATTTCTGGGCACATGAAATCCTTGCATGAAATAACTTCCAATCCTTGTTTCTGTATTTGATTATGCGTTTTAAAGGAACTCTCTCGTTTTGCTTAAGCAGTGTTTATGCCTTTTATTTTTGATGCAGTCTTCTTGAGTTTTAAAACAATTTTATGGCACATTGTTCGGTGTTTTGGTGAAATACTGATTTTCATTTAAGAAAGAAATGACGACAGCTCATCGTCCGACGTGGTTTAATGCTGTTGGAGGGGATAATCAAGGTGAGATTAAAAAGTATTTTTCGGCCGTTGCAATAACATGAAAAATATTTTTATAGCCTAGATACGATCTACAGCCTGAATATTTCATCTGCTTGGTTAGCTGATTGCGTGCCGGCTGTTCACGATACGAACTGCTGACCTTGTGTTGTTTTCATGCAAAATTGTTTATTTTGTAACCAAATTAGGTGGAAACCGATTGGTTTCTACGACTAAGGTTGCTGCACGTGATCTCAAGAGTCATATGACACTGAAAACACGGCAATTTGGACAGGGTAATGTAGAAGAATTATCAAAAAAGGATTTCCGGCAAGATTTGTCTGATAAAGAACGAAAGTATTTTGCCGCGAAAAAGCACAGGTATGTTTTCGAGATAACAGTAGACGTCCCATAACCTAATAGGAAAAGAAAATAGAATGCAGAATTTCATCAATGTCTTTATGCCTCTAAACTGGCCTATAAAACGTACCGTGACAAAGGTGGAGATGTTACTTTTTTTAAATTTTGCTTTGCTCTTTCAAGTGCAATTTATATTTTATGTTGTACTTCGCCTTGCAGTGAATCCTTTACCGCTATAACTGAAGTTCCACATTTTTCAAATTTAGCTGAGCGGCCGGAATTGCAAGGTACAGTGCTAACTTATGTGCTTGTCTTACTCTCTCCCTCTGAACCCTCTGTAACAGAATAATCTTTTTGAATAGTAGGCGTTAGATTTTCTCGTCGAGCATCCTCCTGCTTCTAAAAGGAGTGGGCGTCCACCCATGCCGTTTACAATATCACGTGTGCTATTCGCCTTTACTTAAAGAAGATTATTCTTTTCTTCAGACGAAAATTCATTCCCTGAAGATGCAGATGATGATCCAGCTGTTACAGTTTCCAGGTTAGGGGCCCTATGATATCTAATTTTGCATGCCTTTGCTTCTGCTGCAAATATTATTTTTGACTTAAGGCATGCAAAGTATACGATGCTTTTTAGTTTTACTAAAGGTGGCATTTCTACCATCGTTTCTATTTCGATATGCTTGCATTTTGTTGTTTTTACTCTACATCGAAGTTCTGAATCCGAAGAGGATTCCGAAGATGATGCGGAGGAAGAGGCCGAGCTACGAAGGGAACTCGAAAAAATAGCCAAAGAGCGCGAGGAGGAAGCGAAAAAGAAGGTAAAGATATTGTTTCTTTACTTGCACACTTTCACTAATAGTGGTAGGATTTATTGATTGCGCTTGGATTGGCAATCTTCGGTTATGTTTTGGGTAAAGTTTCCTCATTTCGACTGTATTTGTTTGTATGCAAGTGTAGTGCATGAATTTGGTTTTTATTTCCGCAGAGAGACGAACAAGCAAGAATTGATGGTCAAGAACATCGAGAGAAAGTTCTCCGTGGAAATCCACTGTTAGGAAATTCAACTAGGGATGGAGAATGGCTAAAGAGACGATGGGACGATGATGTCGTGTTTAAAAATCAGGCCAAAGGATTGCCAAAGGCTAAAAAAACGTACGAATAATTTTATGTAGAGATGTATCAAAAGATTCCTATTTATTGAAATTGGGGGAAAATTTTATAGTACGACGTAGTAAGATAGGAGGATAGTGTTCTGATATTTGATGATATGAAGTTCTTGATGGTTTTAAAGTATATTTGTTTTGCTTCGCATGCTGTTTTTATCCTACCACTCTCTTATTATGTTTGTGTCAATTTGTATGCAGCTTTATAAACGATACAGTTCGCAGTGAATTCCACAAGAAATTTCTCTCTAAATATATATTATAAGTATTTAAACTCAAAAATTCCTTATTTCTACCCTTTTTATGCTGTACTGAGAGTTAACCTACCTCAGTGAAACATTGAAACAGATAACGCTTTGTTTGTAGAATGCCAACGAATGCTGTTATTCCATTCTCTCCATAATGCGACTATGAAAGACAAATAATTAACCAAAACATAAATGTTCGCTTTTTTCATGCGTGTCTGCTAATTAAAAAACTATCACTGTAAATTGTAAAACCGCTTAATATCCAAAATGTCGATTTTTTTGCGTAGATGCGGTATCCTCGTGATTTTTCACTTCTTTCCCTATCGCTTCTTTAAAGAGTACATACCAATGCAACAAATAGATAGTGTTTGAATTTTTTTGTTGGTATTAAAAATCTTGTAAATAGTTTACGAGACACGAAGAAGAATTGTAAACAGCGAAATAAACCAACGCATTATCATTGTTAAGATTGCTACACTGGCTGGGAAAATCCACGTTTTTATCAGCACTTGTGGCAGCTTAAACATTTAAAAAGTGCGTTGTTACAAAATTAAGAAGGTACTTTAGAGTAAGTATAAGTAGTTAATATGACCTCTCTCATAGATACTCAGCACCTCTCAATTTTAACTAAGGAAACTAGATTACCACTATTTTTACAGCGCGCTACCTCCCTAATAGTCGCATGAAAACACTGAAATACGAGAAGTATGACCTACGAAGGAAGCAATGATATTCCGGTGAGGAGGTATTATTTTGACTGTTATCCCGTTCTTCGTAACATTTAACCTAATCGTATGACTTGTCAAGGGACATTTTTCTTTGGAAAGACACGGGAAGCATTCATTCATGTTACTATGCTCAATAGTAAAGCATCAAAAATTTACTTGTTTTATTTCTCTTGGTAAACAGTTCCTCACAGCAATAATATTAATGGGAAAGGTGAGGGTAAAACTGTATTACTCATACGGCAGATACACACTCTAAAATTCCGTCTGTATAAGCAGCCATCGGTAGCGACTGTTCCCCTACTACATAAAATGTACTCGATGCATTTTTACAAGCTCGGCGTGAAAAACTTAAATTTAGCACGCCGCTCCGTATTTCGTACACCTGTGCTTTTCCTTGGGAACATTTGTTACAGTGCAGCCAGCTCCATGTGCTTCCCTCTCTTGGGAGCGACAGCATCACTTCAAATTCCAATCAAAACAAATGAAATGGTATTATTTTAAGCTTCATAGTCTTGTTTCTGAGCAAACACTAAAGTTGATGCGACTAATTTAAACTGGTTCACGTAGAAATTATCATGCAACATTATTAACCTTGTAAAACTTATTTTACCAACGCTGCATTTATTGCTTCTGGCTGTGCTTTCTCACGGGATTTTAAGATGTTTTGTTACCCCAACACAAAGGAGAACTAAAACAAAGGTGTGTCATGCTTTTTAAGGAAATGCTTTGTACTTTGATTAGTGTCAGATTTCATTAAAATGTGATTACCAGGGAAGATTTTTCGTTGCGATGCATCTTCTATTGGTGACGATGACAGAAATCTTTCGAGTACGTTTGAGTGTTCCCAATTTTCCATTCGCCTGCGCTATAGTAAGCAAAAAATGTATGTTTCCTTTCAAAATATAGCATCAAGCTGATTAAAAAGCGCGCAACAAGAATGGCTTTCACTTTTTTGTTATTAGCGAATTGTTTACTTTAAATAGAAATGCTTCTTTTTTTCCAAACAGTGTTAATATACTTATGCCGCAGCATTTTGCGTGTATATACAGCCAACAAATTTTGAATTCTTCATTTTTGCATTTCTTCTAGATTCTTCTCTTTCCTTAAGCAGAAGGATAAAAAATATTTGTTTTCCTTCAGTGGTGCTTAGTTATGAGAAAGCTCTAGCCGGTACTAGATCTCTACAAAATTTCCCGTTTTATTTTTTGCTTTACTGCCTCATGAATACAGTAGAAACGTAATCTTTTTTCCACATGTCCGACTTGCCATACACACAGTTTGACAGGACTGCTTGTGTTTTATGCTTTCGGAATTTGCTTTTGCTGTGGTGAATATACAAAATGGTGACGACAAAGAATTCTCCTGGATTTCCTGATCAACGCCCTGGTACATCTGGTAAGTATACACCAGCAGGTCATGATTATAAAGGCCTTGTTCTCGTATATTTTTGATTATAATTCACAACATTATTTCTGAGATAGGTTGTTCATGCATCGGGTGGGTAAAACGATGGTATAAGAGATGTGGAAAGGCATAGCTGTTGAAAAAAGTTCCACTCTGTGTATAACTCGGAGTTATAACAACACACAGGATGATTTAGACGCTTTCAATGTTTTTGCTGCTTGAGTAGTGGAGAAATGCAGTGATGATTGTTTCAGAAACTTTATCTTTGCCGCCTCCAAAGCGTGGTTGTGGCTTTGTATATTTTTGTAAACTCTTTCATTAAAATCAAAGTATCGCAGTGAATGTTTCCAAACTATAAGAATGTAGCCTCTTTTTGCCGCCTCAAATTTTTTTTCACAAAATTTTCTTTATTTTATTTCCTCTATTTTTTTCAGGTTTGAGAAAAAAAACACGAATTTTTATGGTGGATCCTTACTTATCCAACTTTATTCAATCCATTTTTACATCTCTTGATATCAAAGGTATAGTTTCATACGTTGCCTCTCTTCTTCTATGACAAGAGAATGTGAAGGCTTCATAGTACATGGATGGATGCTTTCTTTTTGTTCATTGAAATGAGAAGGAAATGTGGAGTAATACCGAGATGCATCCAAATGTCATCACTTACATTTTATATATAACGCAAACATTATTTTTAATGGAAAGAGGCTGGAACCTTCAAAATTCTAAAATTGAAGGGAGGAAAAAAAAAGGGTGAGAGAAATGGATATAAAACTCTAGCCATTCCTAAGATTACTAAAACATCGGATGCAACGAAAGAGGATGCATTTTGGGAATAGAAAAGAAAAAACGTAGGATACTCATACGTTCTAAATGAATGAAGGAGAAAATGCAAACAGTTTATGAGAAAATGTACAAGAATAGATTTTTTGGCAGAAAAAATGGTAATAAATGAACCTTTTGAAGATTACAGAATGAAATTGTTTTTCTTTTCCTAATTTGGAATATTTTTTTTATACTTAAAAATATACAGGAAAAGCCATTCTGCTCTCCGGTGATGGTCGATTTTTCTCTAAAGAAGCCATTCAAATTATTTGTGAAATTGCTGCAGGAAATGGAATTTCACATGTTGTGATTGGTAAAGAGTATTTCAAAAAAAGATTTTGAAGAATAGGAATTATTTTATTATGTCTATCGATATTTTGAAAAAAATCTCCATCCATGAAGTAGATAAAGCATTTCAACTTGAATAAAAAAAAAACCAAGAGAACTCGCTGTGAAAGAAATGGATGTAGAAGAGAGAAACCTTTTTTTTTTCTCTTAATAATTTTTTCATTAACTGTTTTCTTCCTTATAATGTACTCTCTACTTCTAAGACACTACAAATTATAAAAACAAATAGAAATCTATTATTTCTCTACTTTTTAAGGCAGATCTAAACCTCTTTTAATCTTTTTTTTCAAGAAGGCAAAACTAAGAATATATATACACGTCTCTATTCTAAGTATATTATATAATTTTTAAACAATGTTTTAAAGTATTTCACTTTTTCTCTTAATAGAAAAAAAATAGCCTCAACAAACAAGAATTTCTATATTTTATTTTAGGGAAAGGTGGACTCATTTCTACTCCTTCAGCTAGTCTTCTCCTACGTACGTACAGTAGCCTAAACCTTGAAGCAGGAATTTTATTGACGGCTTCCCATAATCCTGGTGGCCTTCATGAAGATTTTGGAGTGAAATTAAATGATTCTACAGGAGGTAAACTTTTTTGTAGAGTGTATACATTATTTTTAAATTAAGAAAATAATTTAAGTGGGGAGAAGTAGAGAAGATGATGTTGAAAAAATGGTGCTAAAATGTTGTTTCATAAAAATGGAGAGATGAAAGGAAGGGAAGTAAAACGATGAATGCTCGAAAATAAAATAAAAATTATAAAGGGGAAATAATATTGAAGGAATCCGATGGAGAAGAAAGAGAATCATCAAAAATAATTTAACACAGTGATTTAAAATTAATTTTGCTCTTTGAAGAGACAGTTCTCATAATTTTTATACTTTTTTATTACTATATTTGAAATGTCTGTAAAATTAAGGCTACACAGAGGTACCTCTTTTGATTGGAACGATGATTTTTGTTTTGATTTATTTATACAAGCATTATTTTGTTTTTAAATATAAGAATTTGATGCTTCTATGCTATATTTCTACATTTTCGTTTATATGCTACAGACATGCTTTTGTTTTCTTGAAATTTAAATTTATTTTTCATTTTATAAAGTTTTAGTCGTGTTTTCTCTTCTACTTAAATTTTTATGTATTCCCGTTGATACTATTTTATTCTCTTCTCACCCTTTCTTTTAATATTATAAATTTTTGATAGCAGTATAGATTTTAATAACCTCTATCCAACGATTTTATTATTATTATATTTAGTAGTATTCTATTTAATATTATATTTAGTATTATATTTAGTAGTATTATATTTAGTAGTATTATATTTAATATTATATTTAGTATTATATTTAGTAGTATTATATTTAGTAGTATTATATTTAATATTATATGTAGTATTATATTTAGTAGTATTATATTTAATATTATATTTAATATTATATTTAGTATTATATTTAATATTATATTTAGTATTATATTTAATATTATATATATTATTATAGTAGTATTTTATATATTTATTAACAGCGCCTGCTGCAGAATCTCTTACGAATGCTATTGCCGAGATTGCTGCTTCTCCTAAAGATATTTCAATTCTTCCTCTCAATCCAATTCAAATTGATAGACTTGGACTTCAATCGTTTGCTTCTGGAAGTTTCACAGTAAGAAACATTTAGAGTATTAAAAATGTGTATAAAGTTATAAAATTGGAAAGAAAGCATTTAATCTTTATAAGAATATATACATTTAAATTAGAAATAAAGGAAGAGTGATTAAATATTGATTTTGTAACAAACTCTTATTAAATAGAAAAATAGTTTGATGCATTCTTTTTTTCTCATTTTGGTAGGTCAATGTGATTGATCCTGTGGAAAGTTGGTTGGAATGTATGCGTGGAATCTTTGATTTTCCTTCTATTGGCTCTCTTTTGAAAAGAAAAAATTTTTCAATGATTTTTGATGGTTTAAATGGTGTCATTGGTAGGAGGATAAGATTTTTTTTTTTTTGTAGAATTAAAAGAGAAATTCGTCGAGAAGAAGAAGGAATAGAAGGTGGTTTATAGAAGGGAGAAATATATATTATTTTAAAGAAATTCATATGTTTTTGTAAAATTTTTATATAATTTGAAGAGAGAGACCGTATTTAAATAAAATTGGGGAATTGTTTTTTCTTTTTAAAATAAAATGTAATCCTTTTTGAAAAGATATGCTTCGTATATATTGAAAATCAATAGAAGAAGAGATAAAATAGTATTAGAAATGTATGCATTCTCTTTTATGAATTTACTTTTCAATTTCTTCTTCTTCACCCCCTTAATTTTTTAAATATATAATTATTTCGAGATGTTAATAAAAATTTTATTTTTAACGCATAACTTTTCATTTTATTCTAATGAAGATATGAATGTTTTAATTTTTTTTTTTTTAGTTTGAAAAAAGATAGGGTTTGTTTATAATTTTAGTAGAATTTTAAAATACTCATTTGAATTGTCTGATATTTTTATTTTTTTATTATTTTGAATAGGAAATTATGCAAGACGATTATTTCAAGAAGAATTTGGTATTTCTTCTTCTTCTCTATTGGGATGTATTCCAATGGAAGATTTTGGTGGCAGCCATCCTGATCCAAATCTTGTAAGTATAAATGCTATGATTTTCAATTTTTTTATTAATAATTTTTACATAGTTTATTTGTTTTATTGGAATTTTACTTTATATATAGGTTTATGCAAAAACACTTGTAGAACGAATGAATATTTTTTCTTCCTCTTCTTCTTTGGATATTCCTGAGTTTGGAGCGGCTGTGGATGGTGACGGTGATCGTAATATGATTTTAGGTATAACTTTTAATAATTTAAGAGAAGAAAAATACATCTCAACTACTAAAAAAATATAATATATATAAGAAGAAATAAGAATCCTACACAATAGAAATAAGAAAAAATAGTTTCTTTGTTATTGAAAAATTATAAAAGCTAAATTTAAAATTTTTTTTCGTTATTAAAAAATAAATTTTAAATATTTCTATTTTTTTATAGGAAGAGGATTTTTTGTTACTCCCAGTGATAGTGTGGCCATTATTGCTGAAAATGCACAGAAATGTATTCCTTATTTTAAAAATGGATTACGAGGCGTGGCTCGCTCAATGCCCACTTCTAAAGCATTGGAAATAGTAGCTAATAAATTAGGTAGTTAAAACAAAAGAAAGAAATATTTTATTTTTTATGGAATTTTATTATTATTATGGATTTTAATGGATTTTATTATGGATTTTCACAGCATTTTAATGGATTTTAATATGGGTTTTCACTGCATTTTAATGGATTTTATTATGGGTTTTCACTGCATTTTAATGGATTTTATTATTGATTTTCACTGCATTTTATTTTCATTTTATAGTTTATTTTTATGTAACATGTTGATAGATTACATGTGTATTTTTTAAATTTTTTTTTTGTAATAGGGATTCCTGCTTATGAAACACCTGTGGGATGGAAATATTTTGTAAATTTGATGGATTCTGGAAAAGTGAATTTATGCGGTGAAGAATCCTTTGGTAGGACTCTCTCTGTAGAATAGTTGATACTATTTTTCTCCCTCCTCAGTGTCTTAATTTTATCATTTGAATGAACTATTTTTTACGGTATTTTGTAGGCACCGGCAGCGATCATATTCGAGAAAAAGATGGATTGTGGGCTATTTTGGCTTGGTTGAATATCTTGGCTTATTATAATAAAGATTCTTCTCGGCCTATTGTTTCAGTTGAGGAGATTGTACGAAAATATTGGAGAGAAAATGGAAGAAATTACTATCTTCGGTAATCATTTAAAAATGTTTAAAAGAGAGATATGAAAAAACATTTATTTTTTATATGAAGAAAATAGTATAACTAAAAGATTAAAAATGTATATAGTTTTGGGACTGAAAAAATATAAAATATAGGGTTGGAAATACGTATAAAACAAATTATTTTAAAAAATTTTATTTTTATTTTTATAGATTTGATTATGAAGCTGTGGATACTCAAGTAACGTTACAAATGATAGAACATCTGAGAAGTTTTACTACAAATTCCAAGGTGAAAAGAGAGAGAAATGCATTAAAAGAGAAATAAAATAAAAAAAAGATCAACAACTCTCTCCTTAGGAATGTGTAATATAAAATCTTCATTTAAAAAAAAAATTATTTCATTTTGTAGATTTTTCAAAATATATTACTAAAGAAATGTACTATAACATTTTTTTATTTTTCAAAATGTTTACAAGTATTTATTTCTCTCTCTTTTCAAGAGTATTCAAATCTTATTTTTCCATCCCGTTTGCTGTACATAGTAAGAGTGTACGTACACCGAATTTCTCTTATTTTAAATAATTTTTTATTTCTTTAGAATGAAATTACATCAAATTATCCCAAATTAAAAGAACGCATAAAGAATCAAACTTTTATAGCAGATGAATTTTCTTATAAAGATCCCATTGATGGCAGTACAGCTGAAAAACAAGGCATTCGTTTTCTTTTTGGTGATGGAGGTCGAATTATTTGGAGAATTTCAGGTTAGTAGAGGATTTTGTGTGAAGAAGAGGAATAAAATTAGAGATATGAAGAATAGAAATAAAATGAAGAATAGAAATATAATAAAAATAAAAATAGAGGAATAAACTAATGGATAGGAAGATTGAATAGAAATAAAATGCAAAAAAATCAGAAATGCATTATTTTCATTCTAATTTTTCAATTTTAAAAAGAAAATTTTCAAACTAAAGATAGATTTCACTCCTTCATTATAAAATTGTTTTCTTCTTTTTATTTCTTAAAAGGAACGGGAAGTGAAGGTTTGACAATTCGTGTATATTTTGAAGTATATGAAGAGGATCCAAATCGTCTAAATTCAACCAATGAAGAGGCAGTTCATCCATTGGTGGAAATTGCTGCAGAATGCAGCAAAATCGTAGCATTTACAGGGAGAGAAGCACCCACAATTATAACTTAAAATTTTATTTTAAAGAAGATAACACTATTTTTGTTTTAAAAAAAGTGTAAATGCATCAAAAACGTCAAAGAAGAGGAGACGTTTCTTTGTTTTTTTATTATTATTTTGTTGTAGAGAAAAATATATATTGATGTATACTTTTTTTTCTCCTCATTTTTATTAATAACAAAAACATCAAATAATTTTTAGTTTTTAATATTTTTCTCTCTTTTTTATTAAAAAAGAAATAGTAGAAACCTTATAACTGTTTTTGCTGGTTTTTTTCTATTTTAAAACTATAAAACGTTTTATATTTTTAATTTTTTCAAATAAAGAAGTTTGTATTCTTATAAAAAAAGAAATGGAGAATAGAAGATGAAAATAATACTAATAAATCCTATAAAAAAATATATAAAAGAACCTTTAAACAATTTTTCAAAAATATCTTCCTTTTTGTTAAAAACAATGAATTTTACATATAGATTACTAAAAATACTCTTATCTTTCTTTCATCCTTTATTCTAAAGTAAAAATCCTCCATTTTAACAAAGAAAATGTATTTTAATAAATTATTTTATTAAAATACATTTTGGAGACTTTTCTTCTTCCAACCGAGTATATCCTGAAGAAATAATGTATGCACCTTTCCTTCTGCCTTCACTTTAATTTATATATATATATATTTTTTAAAAATCTCTACTTTAATTTATATATATATAATTTTTTTTTTAAATCTCTACTTTAATTTATATATATTTTTCAAATGTTTGTAGAAATGTAAAAGCCGAGAGGGGCACCACAGTGTGTGGGGGGAGCCCACGTCGTCACCTCTTTGGGATTGGGTGGATAATATTGTAAAAGAGGAGAAGTTTCCTCTTCTTCATACCTATAAAAAAAGATATATAAAAAATCACTATAATGATTTGGAAATGCTTTTTAAAATATAAATAAACTAGAAATATAAAGAAAAAAAATTTTAAATTAGAAAAGAAAAATTTTATAACTAAAATAAAGATGTAAAAATAATTTTTAATATAAAAATAATAAAATTCAAAGAAAGGTATATAAAGAATTTTTTTATTTATTTAAATAAAAGTATAAACACTAATTAGAATATTTGTAGTATTTTTTACTATTTAATTTTTATTTTAAAAAATAAACTATAAATTTTTAAAACTTTTTCTAAATTATATACTTTCTTTGTTAAACACATTTTTACTTTTTTTTTTTTTTTAAATAGAGGAATTTTCTATTTGCATTTAAAATTTTAACCATTCAATTTTTATGCCTTCTTTCTTCTCCATAATATCTTTGATAGTATTCCAACTAAAGCGTACAATTGATGGATATCCGAATAATGGATGAAAAGTTTTATTTAAATATGATTTTGTTACAGGATCTGAAAATAAAATATTTATTTTTTTATAATCCTTACAATTCTTTGATTTTTACAGTGTTTTGCTTCATTGTCTTGCAGTTTTTATAGTTTAGTTCATCTATTTTCTTCATCTTATTTCATTCCTCTCTCACTGCAAAGTATTCATTCTTTTGTTTTTATTCTTTTCCTACTATAAAATTCCATCAATAAAATAGCACATTTTTCTCACACTAAAAATATTTTCTTTTTTAAAATAAAAATAAAAATTTTCTCAAAATAATTAAAATTATATAATAAGTTATATTAAATAATTGAATATATTACCACCAGGATATCCAGAACCAAATTCAGTGGAAAATTCACCCTCTTCTACATATTTCCATTGTCGTAGAATTCTATCTCTTGAAACCTTAATAAAGTTATACACGTTTGTTAATCCACAAAATAAACTTTATTATAATATTCAAAGAAATTAAATTATTTTTTATTATAGTATCTAAAGAAACTTTTAAAAATATTTATTTCACCATTTATAATTTTATACTAAAATTTTTTCTCGGTTTAAAAAAAAATGTTTGCTAACAAAAATTTGATGAAAATTATTACAAAATTGTAAGTAAAATTAAATCATACAAAACTATGTAAAATATACTAAAATTCATATAAAATAGAATTAAATATACTAAAATTCATATAAAATAGAAATAAATATACTAAAATAGTTACTTTTGCACAAATAGAAGCGGCGCTCACAACTGCAAATTTGGAATCTGCTTTTTCAGTCACCTTTCATTGAATAAGAAAAAAAAATATAAAAGAAATTATTGATATACGAAAATAAGATTGAAAGAATGCAAATAATTTCTATAAAAGAAATCCTCAATTAAAAATATAAAAATGAAGAGATATACTATTAGCTGCAAAAACCGTGTAATGATAAAATTTCCCCTTATAAAATTCTAAAGAGGAAAGAAAAAATACTTTAAAAGAAGATACAAATTAAAAATAACAAAAAAAGTAAATATCAAGGATATATTTACCACAATTTTTAGAGAAGGAAAGTGTTTTTGAAGTTTAATTTGATAAGAAGTACTATTTCCTACTGTATCTACAAATACCTGAATAAAAAAACAAAAATAGATTGAAAAGATTAGATATATATATATATATTTATAAAACTAGGAAAAAATTTTGTTTCACAAAAATAAAGTGAAAAACGAGGCATATGAAAGAAATTTAAAAAATGTATACCTCTTTAAGATAGGTAACATATTTAATAGTAAAAGAGAGATAGAGAGAAATAAAAATAAATGAATCTAAAAAACAGATAAACATATTTCTACAAGGAAAGAAATCCTTAAAACTGTATAATGCTGAAACGAAAAAATAAATTTGAAAAATTTGATATATATGCATATATATATATATATATAAATCTTCTCTGTAATTTTTTTTTCATCGCATTTTTACTTGTTTCAATGCTATTCCAGCATTGAGTGTAGATTTAATTAAAGAAATAGCTGTGTCATGCGAAATCTCGTTTAAATTATACTTTTCTCTGCATAAATATATAGAGAGAGAAGTAAGTATTGGAGGAAAACATTTTTCTTAATATTTTTATTATAAAAGAGTCTACTCGCACATAGTCAAGCACTTCCTAAAGAGAGAGAGAAAAAAAAAATTTGTTGAAGATAAAAAAAAGAGTGAATACTAAAATAGAAAAAAAGATGAAAAAAGAGGAGGATGAAACAAATAAAAGAAGGAAAAGAATCTAATGCAAAATTGTAAAAGAAAATATAGAAAAAAATGGCTCTCAAACCTTATAATTCCTAATAGTAGAATCAACAATCAAAATAAACGTACTTTCTCAGCATTTTCGAACTAATTTCAGAAGGTGAGAGAGAGTGAATGATCCATCTATAAAAATAATAATATGAGATGCATTTGTAATTAAACTTTGTAATCTTATTTTAACTGCTTTCATAAAATAACAATACGATGAAAAGGACTACACACTCAGAGCTTGCTAAGAAAGTTAAAGAAAAAAATCTCTCAACTTTGCATGAAATGAATTTTCCTCTTCTAGAGCCATCAGAATACTTCATACGTGTATTTATTATGTGTCATATATTACTCGATATATAGCCATTTTTAGTACAGTCATCACAGAATTTTTATAGATTAATAAAAAGTATATTTGCATATGTTTTGAAATTATATGTAATCTGTTAAAAGAATAAATGCGTCCTATTTTTTTCAAAATAAATTGTCCTCTATTTCTGTTATCTCAGCATCTTTTTCTCTTCAATGAACCTATCGGATATGAAATCTTATCTCTTTCATAAAACTCAAAATACATCACAAACTATTTTTAAGAAAAAATAATAATTTGGTACCCAAAGAGCGATTTTTGCTTCCAAAATGTATCAAATAATCGCTCTCGTGTCATTTCAGTCAGTTTCTTGGAATCTGTAGGATAAAATGAAGATAGAAATCAAGAAAAAACTCCAGGATATCGCACGGCTGCATCCAATCAGCCGAGTGGCCCTCCTTCCCTATTAATAACATAGCCACCGTTCAATCTATATTGATTTTTTACTACTAAATAAGAAAAAGAAAATCCATACTGCTACAGTTTATTTCATCTTTTTCTTTTATTTATACATTGGTGTAGGTTTAAATACAATTCATTTTTTCTCTTATTTCATAATAAAATATCTATTTGATTTTTCTCTCATACAGGGGTGCTAGAATTTTCACCCTACTGCAAAAAAAAAACAGAACCATCGTGAAGGGAAAGTAAATATTTTTTGTATCCATTTCTGTTCCATCAAAATTTAACAGTATAAAAATGTTTGCATTTTTATACTTCTTACGTCTATTCTCCCATTCTCTATTCTTCTCACAAGATGTTTATATACGTTTGCTCACATTCTCCATGCCTCCTCCCTTTCAGTGTGTCTCTCGTGCAATTTCTTTCCCTAATGAAGTGTTTTGATACTTTCATTATATCAAGAGCTCTAAGAAAAAAAATAGGTTGGAGTATTTTTTTTTAACACAGTGAAACAGTATGATAGAAACATTATATACACAGCCATGCATGTCTACCATCCACTTTTAATTTCTTCAGATATGTTTCGCCTGCTGCTGTACAATAGAAGCACGCATAAACCATGGGTCCCAACACAGGGCCTCTACCGGCCTCATCAATTCCTAAATGTTAAAAACAGAACTGTCTGCAATTCCCCCGCTGTACTAGATTCAAAGGTTTGATTCTCTTCATCAAAACGATTATAGTGTTTTTAATTGCTTCAAACCTTTCTTAAAATAGAAGATAATGCAGCATTTCAAATGTCAGATCCACAAAAACTTAAACAGAAAATATTCATGATTTTCCTTGGAATTTTGAGTGTACATACACTACCTATCATTGCAACGCACTCCACAGTTGAGAGAAAATTATAAGAGAGCGTTTGAGGATTTCTTATTCTAAAAATATATTTGAATGGAATAGATACATAAAATATATTTGGTATCCCCACCCAAAAAAGAAGCAACACTGAATGCTACTGGCTGAATTCTCACTTCATGAAACAAAAAGTGAGATGATGAAACATGTCTCTTTTGGTTGCGTGTGCAGAACTGCAACACATTCATGGCTTTATATTAGATCATTTATTTATCCAGTCTATAGTTACAAGAGGCAGAGACCATGAGAGGAAACCATGAAATATACTTTATTTTTTGTTTTCATGCTTATGAAAGCAAAATTACATATTGGGGCGTGCTGTAGTTACACGAGAGAATTGCATCAAACTCTGAATTATTTGCTTTCATGATGCTGGCACAACGAAGTTTTGTAGCACTATATACTCAAATTTTCCTACAGCGATGCCTCTTGTATACATGCGCTACGCACTATTGCTCTCTTGCCCTCAGCCATTCGTGTTTTTAAACTCAGAGAACTTTCAAAAAATATTCAAAAACATTGAAATGTCGCATTTTCAATCAATGCTGGCAAAGTTAGTAAAGCTGTTACATAAAATGGACTCTCATACAAAGGCTAACGCCATCGTTCATTCATCTCAAATGCAGAAATTGTTGTTGGGTGCAATGACAGGGTGAGTAACGAATGGCACTCTAGGCTTTTGCTTTAAAGAAAATAGTTACTATGGTTCATATAAACTTTTTAAAGAGAAAGACACACAACAAAACTATACCCATGACGGCATCCTCGCCAAAGAGTGAATTGTGATATTCCAACATTCGGAGGTCCCTTCAATGATAAAGTGTTTTCGGAAAATTTCAATTAACAGATTGCAGTTTAATAATTTTTGAAAGCTCAACAGCATGTGCAAAAGCGTCTTTTTGGCATGCCAATGTAAAATACCTCTTTTCAGTTGAGAGTGTATATCCGCTAAGGAAGCAAGACCCACTGTTCATTCATGAAACAAAGCGAGAATGAGGGATACGGTAATAAGCTACATCATATGAATCATTAGGCTACGCAAGTATTGTCTCTTTGCTTAAGGACTGTAAAAAGATAGCACCTTTTCCATACATGTAACCATTTTTATAATTGGAGAGTAAGCTTTATTAGTAGTTTTGATTTGCTGCAAAACTTTTTGCATCACATAGGGGGGCATGCTTTCTTCACATCTTAAATTGTAGCGAATTCATTGCACTGCCCGCAAAACTGTTTTTGAGTACGCACAACATTTCAATTGGTCGCTGTAGTTTTCGCGTACTGTCTTAAAACTTAAAGTACGATATAAATTTGGTTTTTGAAATGAGATCAAAGCATTCTTGCTTGTTGCTAATTCGGTTTAAGATTGAGAAGAACCGCGGCTTGAGTTACTTGCTTGCGGGAATTTAGGATTCCACGCGAGAGGAAATCTCTATATAAACTAACTTATCAGAATGGAAAGTATTTATTAAACTCCTATTCAACTCTCAAAAAAATAAGGAATAAATTTTGTTCACCTATGAAAGTATATACTTTGATGTGGTTATCCGATGGGAAAGGCATAGTACCACGAGGAATAATTCTTCTCCAGTTATTAAGGAACAGAAATTAAAAGAATATTTTCTAGCACATTGTACATAAACGAAGAATTATAATTACCTTTTCTTATTGCTGATTACGTAATTATTTAGTAATTTGAGAGGAGGAAATGGGAAAAGCGCAAAATGCAACGTTTAGTATTGCTGAAACTATTTGCAACATTGGTGTAGCCATATAACTCATTCAACTTTCGTAAAAAGTCATTCTTCGCAGTTCATTTACTATTCTTTAGTTCAGTTACAAAATTATGAATTTGTTTCTCGTTTAATTATGGGTATAGGGCATTAGTATTGCGATATCGGTCGCCCTCATGCTATGGAGTTTCCATACTCACTCAGCAACAGCCGCAATTTTAAGATCCAGGTGACCGGTTCAAGCACAAGCAGCTTTGGTTTTGAAATGATACAGGTTTGGGAGCAGGTCCTATTATATTCATAAGTCCCACGTAACTGGATGAAACAACTTCCAACTAGGGAGATTTCTCACTTCATAAAAGCAATGAACTGAAATGAGAAAGATGGCAGATTAACCGGTAGTGATCTAGCAAATTTTTTATAGCAATGAAAACTTGGATCGTCTTATTCTCTAAGATTGCAAGCATTTTTCTATTTTTTGAACGAAGTGGTAATAGCTCAGTCGAGGTTGATTATGAGAAAGTAAAAATAGTTTAGAGTAAAATTTATTTAGGTCGATAATATTTATGTGGATCTATTATAATTAAAAATAAGAATTAGGAACACCAATTTGTTATAGAAGTTTATTTTTTCAGGTTATTGTGCTTCTCATCCTTCCATAACTATTCAATTTCCTTTAAACAGGAAAAACAAGTCTTTTTATAAACCGAGAAATGCTGTGCATTTTTCTTAAGTTTATTTAGTTGAGGCAGTTTCTTTTACAGCATGAAAATGTTTTTCTTGTCATTTCTTCCGCCTAAATGACATGATTCTTTAGTTTTAGATACAAATGATACAAGAATTTGTAATTTGATCATTTGATCTCTGGAAATAAACACAAATAGAAAACAAATTCTTTAACGAAGCACATTTCTTTTATGAACTATCTTTAGCGCCTTAATACAAAAATTGATTTATCCACCATTGGAGGTTACGAAAATCTAATTTCATACTGTAATTGCAGCTAGCTGGGTAATTTAGACCTATTAATTCCCCTTATTTTTTTAAAATAAAAACTGCTCACGCGTATGCTGATTGCTTTAGATATTTATTACTTGTCCTCAATGGCACATTTCTTATCTATTCATTTTTAATTGTTCTTTACAAGAAACTACTTTGAGATGTGTATTCGTTTTGAGTAGAAAACCTCAAATACAAAAAAACAAGCGGAATACGCACCGAAGAAAATACAATTCTCTTGAACATTCACAGTTGAATGATTTCCTTTAGCTTCGCAATTCCCATAAAAAATATCTCCCCCCCAGCTCGGCAGCATTTCATCGGGAAAAAGCACTACTTTTCCATAATTGAAGGGGCATTGTAGAAATAGGTAATACTCGTATGTGGCAGTCATAGCAAAAAAAATTTACGTAATTTCATACACTTATGTGATAAGCTTGGTCCAGGTGGTATATACGCTTAAGAGTGTAGTATTTTCCAAGCAGTAAAGTTCTTCGAATATTGTTTTGCCAAGTGCATTCAGAGACATTGAAATAAATCAGATATTTTCTATAGAATCTTTCTACCTCAGGTAATTCAACTTGTGCTATTTCGACAAAGGCTTCTCAGTGCATTAACCCTTGGTGCGAAACAATGTTTCTTCCTGAATTCCATTCACCGCTGGGAGCACGTAATTATGAAAGAGAATACAACACCTACTTCATATAAAGAATTCTCTTCAAAACATTTCGCTTAAAATCTTCATTGCGCTTGATCTACTGCATGACCTTGTTTTTTGATGATGCCAAAAGAATTGAAAGCGTAATGAATTTTCGAGTGTAAAATTATACGCACTCGTATCAATTAATACATAAAACCGTAGGAATGCTTGGTGTTGCCTATAATCTGTGGATGATAATATAATGACGCTATAGTGCTTACCTAACCACAACATGTTCACGACTTTTTTGTCCTTAATTTATACCTCTGCTTTATATGTTTGTTTTTTTTTGGGGGTTAAACAATGAAGCTGTGCATGCAGGAGGGAGAATTCTACTATGAAACCAATTGAGGTGTTATTATTAGAATTAGGGGGTGAGCTGACAGCTTTCATGCCCAGCAACTTTTTATATAATCATATACCACCTTCTATCCAATGGATTAAGAGTATATTAAATGCTTCTGCGGCACGCTTTCATATAACTACGTTTGCCAATTCGGCTGTGTGCGCACACGGTTTGCAGAAATGTATTCCCATTCCGGTAGTAGGCAGTTATCAGGAGAAACAACATTAACTCCATTTTCTCCATATCATATCTGATTTTACTCATCCTAACTTTCCAAAAACTTGTGTGTTTTCGCATTTTGTTACACGGACACTGCACCGTTGCTTTCTTCGAACTATTCCATTTGAGTGATTTATTTCTGCTTCTATCCTAAGGGACAGTGCAGTTTGGGTGTTCATGCCGATAATATGAGGACCAAGGATCCTTATTTTTGTTATTCAAATTTTGGACAGATACGGTTTATCCATTCGTTGAACGTTTTCCTTAGGGGGAATCACACTATGCAGCGTGAAAAGCTACTGTACAGTCGGCGGTTTCAAAATTTTCAATAATTGTTCATACAATGTTTGGTGCTTCCCGAGAGCTTCGATACAGCATTGTTAAAGATTAAAAGAAGAAGACACTCCTTATATACAACAAGACACTCATATTGTGTTTGCTTTTGTGAAAGATACTGACTTCCTGCAAAAAATTGCACAGCATAAACTGAAGAAATTGCGGAATTCGTTCTACTTACCCGGAAGAATAAAATTGCAAACGTGCAAAATAGCTATTGGTGCCACAATATATTTCTGTGAAACCGACTGCTGCAACATGTTCATTAGTTTCCATATTGTTTAACAATTTTCTAAAATATCGTACAATTCGGCTATATGGTGCATACGCTCTGCAAGGTACGGTGTGCCTCAAACAAAAATTGCTTTAGTAAATGAGAAGTTTCTCCTCCATCATTGGGGTCGAAATACTTTTTATGGTAGGATAATCGCTGCTTAAATAACGTTTGGAGTAGGACATTTTGATGAGTTTTAGAACTAGAATACTTTGATAAAAAGTGCAAATAGAGATGAACGATTTAATGTGATTTATTTTCGCGGGTAGATGCTTTAAGCAGCTCCTTCTTGGATTGCATTTCTTAATGGCTGTACACCTTTTGCAAGATGCGTCAGATTAGACTAAATCAAATACAAGTGCGATTTCCTTGCATTTTTTCTCTCAATCGTTTCCGCAGTTACCGATAGACATGCATAAGCAATGCTGTGATTCCATCTCTTATTAAACAGAGCTTTTGTTTTTCTATTTCTGTTTTGTTTCTTTCACACAGTTTTACCGTTTTTCTGCGCATATCACTCCGAAATGTGGCACAAAACCTGTCTATTTTTTCTCTCCTATAGTTTCCTCCTTTTAGAAAGGTATTAAAATTTAAATATGCGAGATAACACTAATAATTTGAGAATTCTTCGAGTCCATCTTACTGTCCAAAATATTTTTCAGCATTTTGATAGTACTCCCCTAAAAAAATGATGAAAATGCATAGGGTTTATCTAAAGTAGACCTTCATAGAGCTTCAGTCCATGCAATTCATTGTATCAAATCATAGAAAATGCAGCAGCTAGACCATGATTTTGCAGCCATAGAAACGGCGAATCACATACTAAATATCTCTATTTCTCCTCCCTCTCTCACACTTTGTATATATCTTCCTTTCCTCTTATTTCTGCCACTACAGTGCGTAGATACCCCTCGGTTAGTATTAAGAAATGGTCCATGTCTATCATCTTTTTGCCTCACAGAACGATAGAGACGTCTAATTTGCTGCCTTGTTGGTACAGTGTAATAAAACGAGGTGAGAGGCTTACTATAGTTGTAAGATCCTTCCCAGCGCATTTCTTGGCTCTATGAAGTATTTCAAATGGCGGATTCAGCGAAGTGTGCTGTCTCTACTGAGACTTCCTTTTTTTTAGAATCAAACGATGCACCTTGTGAAGAAGAAAGCGTGGCGATGCATGACACCCCCCTTCCTCCACCCAATCTTCTACAAGGAAAAAGTATTCATTTTATATCATCAGACCTCATCAAAGTACCGCAGGAGATACCCCTGCCGTATGCTTCTAAATCTCTCAATGCTTCTGACAGTTCGAAAGCTCCAGAGGATACCTATCTTACGACTAGTGATTGTCCAGGTATAAACTTCTTGATATACCTGATAAGATTGTTTTGGTCTGCAGGAATCATGCAAGGAAATGAAAGGCATGTCTGTACACATTGGTTTTTGAATGATAAAGGGGGGAAGATATAGGCGAGAGCGGTCCATAATTTTTTTTGAAAAGAGAGCGAATAGTGGAGATTTTATGCCGTCCTAGATTACCTGTTTATCTTTTTATTTTAACGAAATGCTGACAAAAGCAGCTTGAAAGTCTATTTTGTCGGCAAACCTTAATTTCATAGAAGAGGATGCTGCAGTAAGAAGGGCCTCATCCTGCGCATCATAATTTTATTGAAGGGATATAAAACAGACGCTATTTGTATTTCTAAAGTAAAATCTAAAGCTTTAATAGCTTTTTAGCTTACACTTTTTAATATACAAAAGTGTACGTCTCTCTGAGATATATAGTTGGTAACCCTCTTGGTTTCTTTCACATATATATGTATGTATAGATGAAAATGAGAAATTGGAAGGGGAGGATTCTGAAGGACCGACGACGATGCTTCTCACACGGCGGAGGCGTCGAGCAGCCATTCAATGCATGGAAGACAATGCGTGGTCTATGAAAAAGAAGGTATCTCAATGGATTTTGAAATTTTTATACATTGAAGGCTGCTGAGGTTGTTTGAGGATGGCAGTCTTAGGATTTGCTTTAAGAGGTCTCAGAATGTGTTTTTTTTTTTTTATAAAAGGATTCTTGTTGAAACTGTCAAGCATTAAGTGTGTGTCTCTCTTTTATTGTCCAGGATATTCTGCTTCTTACTATGACGCTATAAAGAAGAAGAGATGGTTTAGGAAACGCTTAAATGTATTGTAGGCTCTCTCTCTTTCTTTAGGCTATTTTAGTACTATCTATTGAGAGGTTTTGTTTCTAAAACGATTTTGTAACAAATTCTTTAAATTTTTCTCTCCGTTTCCTGTGGTCACTCTCCTTTTGGGATTATTGATTCTTTTTTACAAGCATTGTGCAAGGAGTGACTGTTGTTAATTTATATAAGCTAGGTATGTTTCACGGAGTTACTGACTCTGCTCGTAGCTCTCTTTTTATCCTTCGGAATATACACCTCTTTCCCTTCCCCCCCCAAAAAAATGAACTACGTTCTCTAGCAGACAAAACTTACATTTTTAAGGTCCTCACCTATCTCGTTTGCAACATTGGGTTCTGAAGAAAGTGTTGCTCTCTCTAGGAGATATTTGGATGTGTTTTCTGTGCTTTTATACTCCACGAGTGTGCTTTTTGATCATCCATGCAGTTTTCTTCTCTTCAGTCAAAACCGGAGGCTAACCGTGGGCCTCTACCTGTCCCCCCTATGGCATCATCTCCTGTACTTGCTAAGATAAAAGAAGCAAAGCGAGAGCCTGCCCATCTGCCTCCCACCGTTTCAAAGGCTGCAAATTCACGTAAAGGTGTTTTTTTTGATAAATCACGT
The DNA here is from genome assembly GCA_015476325.1 of Cardiosporidium cionae. NCBI lineage: Eukaryota > Apicomplexa > Aconoidasida > Nephromycida > Cardiosporidium > Cardiosporidium cionae. The sequence goes on from JADAQX010000057.1 coordinate 47,610, forward strand.
TTTCGGTTTTGTGCCAACTGGTATGATGAAGATGGGAAAAAGCAGCAGCGATATTTTTCAGTCAAACAACATGGTTTTCATGAATCAAAGCAACTGGCATTACAATGCCGGTTGATGAATGCACTCCCTACTGAAGCCGCAGTGACTTCACTGCCACTCTCCAGCGACACCGCCACTGCCTCTGTCTCTCCCTCTAATGATGTTCCTCTAGATGATGGCTCTGCGACTGAGACTGGTGAATGGCTACTGGATAGGAAGAATCTTCCTTGGTATTCGTTGGCCTCTACGAGCAAAGGCCAACACCCTTCTTCTGAATCGTTGCTTTCCTCTTGCTTGGGCCTTGAAAAATCACATCTTGCCATCCCTGAGGGAGGCGCCACCGTCTCTCGGAGCAGCCGATCTGCCTATGTTAGACCAATTAATTTTACTATATTTCTGTTCCTGTGATACTCCTTGTAGTGCGGGTTTTTGTGATAGATACTGTGAAGAAAATAGGATGAAGATATTAAAAAAGCATAGAAGAGAGATGCAGAAAGAGGTCACGCAAGAGGAAATACGCGGTTTAGAAGAAGAAGAAAAGGACAAGGAAGGAAGATTCAGGGAAAGAAAGAATTTGAAATGTAGAGAAATTGAGAGAGAAATCCGTGTGTTGTGAACAAACGAGGGAAAGAAAATTCTTTAGAAATCTAACCATAAAAAATTAACTGGAGTGGAGTTACTTTTTTGCCAGTTTCATCATGAATAAAGGTGAAAAAAGTGAATATCTTAGCATAAAAGTAGGAATAAAGATTATTTGGCGAAACAGGTTGCTTTTTTTGATTTTTTTAGAGTTTGCTTTCCTCAGCGTACAGTTTCGTTTAGCTTCTTTTTTATTCATGAAGAATTTTTACAACAAAGGGTTTCCTCCTCCTATCATTATATATGATTAGGAAGAGGCACTTACACATCCCGCAAGTGAATATCCTCGTCCACGTGGGTTATGGTTTGACCGTCATCATCAGCGATGGGCTGCATATTTTCAAGTTGATAATTCTACACGAAAAACACGCTATTTCCCTGTGAGAACTTATGGAGCGAATGCATACACTCTGGCTGTAGCGGCTCGGCGTACATATGAACGAGAGATTGCAAAATATGCTCATGCTAGTGATATTGACATCAAAGAGATATTACAAAAAGTGGATGCAGTAAGTAAGGAACTCATGGCTGGCTTTGATGCCTCTCAAGATACTGCCGCTCTAGTGCCACCTCCGTCACGAAAAGGATTACCTCCTGCGGCTTCTATAGCATCTACAGCGAGAGAGGAGTCGTACCCTTCGTCTACTGCTACCCAGCAAGAGTATACATCCTCCCCTGTATCGGTGGGTAATAACATTCATTTAGCAGACATTCTTTCTTGTGGGATCAAAGAAATGTTTTCGAGACATGTCAGAATTACTTTCTATTAGCGAGGAGAAAGTAGAGTGGGGGAGACCGGGCGGAGTTCTATGGGGATGAAGGGAGTGCAAGGTAACGTGCTTTTGGGGACGTGGGAGGGGGCAATGGATAAAAGGATAGAAAGGAATGGGGATACTGGCTTTCAATATTTTTTATGAGTAAAAGAAGTAGACTAAAGAAGCGATTTCTGGGATTGAAAGATGCTATTAAAGAATAAATTTGGGTCGGACAAACACGCGGGAATGGCATCGACAAATTTCATGGATAACGCATTTACACAGAAGAAGGGGCAAGAATTTAAAATTGAAAGTTTCTGTAATGGGTATAGCACGTTGCAAGGGTGGGTTAGAATGACAAAAATTGCCATTTTATGCGAAAAAAAGGAATTCACCGTATTCAATACGCAAAAACATAGTGTATTCGCTAGAGTATTCCCTGAATTCGGTTCTTCATTAGTCCATTATACGAATGTATACAAAAAATGGGATTTTTCTGCTTGTGGGTATCTGCTTTTACTCTACCAGCTGTCGTGAAAGAACTTTTGGTATTCATTACGTTGAGTATGTTTCTTCAGCAAACCTTTCGTTTTTTTCATTGTATTTGAACGGCATTGTTTCATTCTATTAAAATCGTGTGTTATCCTCCAAAATGAATCTCTCGTTGCTTTTCACCCGTGTGTTACTTAAAAAGGTTTAGAAAGAGCGCTATTGAAATATTTCCCTATTTAATTGGCACCCTATATTCTTATATCTCCTTTATCCTGTTTCTATGCTAGGCGACTCCAAAAGCACTAGTAGAAAATGATGAGAATGAAGCAGAGATGAGTAGTGATACACCATTTCCTTCGCCCTTAGAATACTCTACATCCAATAAGGGGGTAGAGTCTCCTCTACCTTCTGCTATCTGTGAAGATCCAGCAGAACTTTTCAGGTGGCAGAAACTCGCAATTCTGCATATATTTTACGATTTAAAGCGCAATTGTATCTTTAATATAAACCGCCAGCTCCACTTACCATCACAACATCTACAATATCTTTCCGAAAAATTAACTCAGCATATCTCCCTTATAGAATTCTGCACAGAATCTCCATTATTGCTGACATACATTGATCTATTTACTGTACTTATCTCCGGTCATGTTCTTCCTAGTAAGCTTCCAGTGAGAGCACAATTAAAGTGGATATCCTTTACGTTAAATCGTGGTCAACAGCAAGAGTTGCCCTCAACGGAGGCACACATGGAAGCATCGGCATCGGTTTTAGGATAGAAATAGTTTATCTTTGCTTTAAATAGAATAATGGGATATTCTATAAATTATAGAATGCGCTGAAACATAGAAAGTGCGTCACACCTCACCTTACGCATTCAGCAGGAAATAAATCATAAAAAAGCAACTTACATACGCTTAAACATAGGAGAAAAGTTGAACACAGTTATACCAGGTAAAACAGAAAATCAGAAAGATTGTCATACTTATTGTAAGAATAGAAACACATTCCACCCGTCGTAGAGTGTAGCATGAATGCATTAATAAACACTACACCTACCTAAAATTTTTTTATAAAAGTTGTACACTCACGCTTAAACTGTACAGGACGTTTCAGTGGTTTTAATAATAGGAAGGATATTAATTACATACGAATCCGACTAATATATAAAAATTAAATGTAAAAACGTTTTTTGATGGAGTAAGTGAAAAATGGAGGCGTAACAAAATTTCTTTAGTACAAACAGGACTCTTACCTATAAGGCGAGGTAGAGTAGAATAAAATTAACGCATCTGTTCTTCATTCAATGTAAAGTGATAATCGAGTTTGTTAAGACTTCAAAAATCACTTTGAAATTGTTTTGTGACAAGAATACCCGCTTGCTGAATTTAAGGAATATTAGTTTACGGGAAGAAATATTTCTTGTCCCTTCTTTTCATACAAATATATATTACTATACTGCTGGTAATGCCGCAATGAAATTTCTTATGGATTGATTCTGTCCCTCCAGGAAGCATTTTCCTGAAGGAATACGACGTTTAAGGTCGAAAAACGAATGTAACAAATAAATGAAATGGTATTTATAAGTTAGTTTTTTAACTTTTTCGTTGTATAGAAGCAACAGGTTCCCTTTAAGTATTTGAAAAAGGTTTATTTTTGTAACACGAGTTTAGTTTGAAAAAACATGAAGCAAATGACAATCAGGTTTTTTATTCATACCTCGTTTTTTTTATTAGAGAGCTTTTCTACCGTGTAATATAATAGTTTTTTGTTGTGAGTGCGAGTCTATGGATGCAACAATTTAATATAGAAAATTTATAAAGCTCTAGAAGCTTTTAAAAATAAAAGATTTGAATGTAATTTTAACCTTTGTTTGTGTGCAGCATCGTATGTACGCATTTCTTTATATCTGTTTCAATTTTGAGTAAGGAGAAACTTCCAGGCTTTTTTCAATGTGAATTTGTAATATATTAGAGGAAAAACTTAAATTTCCTTTTTTGTTTTTGATATAAATTAACTATGACAGAATTTGCTGTACTACTCAATGATCGTTTTATGGTTTTCATGTCTTTTTTTGTCAATATTTGCTTAACTGTAAGAGTGGATTTTTGGTGCACTTTTATTTCTGTATATCGACATTGTTAGATATGGTTAAACAAAAGAAATAAAACATCAAAGAGGAGTTGCTTTTTATACCATTGAAGCACAAGAGAAACGAAGATAGGATGAAAGAAACAGCGATTCCTTGAAAAGGAAGAGTATTCAATGAAACTATAGACGATGGTAGTAAAATCAAAAAGCCAGAGATAGGCAAACGATGCGATGGAATATTTATGGAAGGCGCATGCACTTCGTAGCATTTTCTTCACTAGTGTGTCTCTAGGCTTTCTTCTTTGCTTACGGCTAGAGACTGTTCTACTTCTTCCAATAGTATAGTCTGGAGAGTTTGCAGAAAGGAGAGAGAGAACATGGAGGAATATCTTTCTTCCATGGTTAGAAGCCGACGAAGGATAGGCATCTACGGGAAAAGAAAAAAAACATCACAAGACAAAGCAAGTTTTTACCAAGACAGAGATTTCAATGTTTTTTCGTCCAATGATAAACGAAGCAATGCAAAAACACCCTTAATTTCGCACAAAGCGTGTGCGGCACACAGAAAACATTGAAGGCGCATTTGTGGTCTTACCACGGAGAAGTTTCAATGATACAGAAACATAAACTATAGGAGTAAGAGATGCGACAAAAACACAAGCAAACCTCAAAAATTCCTTTCAAAACTTTACACGCATTCCCTGGTAAGCAATTTTTTCGTTTTCTCAGCACAACGATAACGTACCAACATATCTGTGAGATGCGCTTCATAAGAGGCCCGGGTGATTCGTAAATATGGATATTGAAAACACAAGGAATTAAGACGTTTAGGAGAAAGGTTCTTCGCAAGAAAAACCTTTCGTTTGATAAAAACGGCACTCAGCAAAAGCTCACCTAAAAACTGGAAGCATTCAATAAAAAAACAAGCACAAATTAAAAAAGCTGACAATGAAAGAGATAAGAAAAGAAACATAGAAAAAAGTGCAACTCTCCATTGAAAAACTAAGATAAGATGCATCATACTTATCAAATGAAAGCATACTTGAAATTTCAAAAGATGCCTATCGGGCTGAATCACGCAATGAAAGGCCTTGGCAGCTATATCTGCAAGAATTCACAGAGAGAAGGCAAACATACAGAGGGAAGAAAGGAAATCATACGGTGAAAAATGAAATTAAAGCCTAGCACCATCAAAGTAAAGCCCAACCTATGTGAAACTCGAATACGAAAAAAAACATACAGAAACAAAAAAAATCCACAGGAAGCAACGCCACACACAACAAAGAGGAAAAATAATGTGGGAAAAGGATGAAATGACATGGATAGAGAACACGATGAAAAACGCATACAAACCCACGAACACGGTTACGGAAGGAGATTCCTTTAAATTGTAAAAAATTCTAATTGTATGATAAAAATTTCACATCGCTTTCTGTTATCCATTTTTCTTTTTTATGAATGATTTTGTCTCCCATCGTTGATTCTCTCAATTTCTTGGCTACTAAAAGGTTTCTCATTGATCATACTCATTGACAAAAATATTTCTTCGCTCTCGCACCAAAAAGAGATATCCCCTTCATGAAATATATGAGACAAGACAAGAAGCACAAGCATACCGAGGTGCTGTAAAATCCACACATTAGAAAAATAATAAAAGTGCAAAAATCGCAGTAAAAATGGAGATTGCAACGGGGGCAGCGTATAAACAGCCTCAGAAGTAGTAGCTTCCAAAGGAAAATGAAATACAGCCAACTGGTAGAGAGAAGTGAGTAATAGCCGAGCACCACAGGCGGGGTAGAAGAGGGGAGAGGGAGCAGAAAGGGTAGGAGGAGAGGGAGCAGAGAGGGTAGGAGGAGAGGGAGCAGAGAGGGTAGGAGGAGAGGGAGCAGAGAGGACAGGAGGAGAGGGAGCAGAGAGGACAGGAGGAGAGGGAGCAGAGAGGGTAGGAGGAGAGGGAGCAGAGAGGGTAGGAGGAGAGGGAGCAGAGAGGACAGGAGGAGAGGGAGCAGAGAGGGTAGGAGGAGAGGGAGCAGAGAGGGTAGGAGGAGAGGGAGCAGAGAGGGTAGGAGGAGAGGGAGCAGAGAGGGTAGGAGGAGAGGGAGCAGAGAGGGTAGGAGGAGAGGGAGCAGAGAGGCTAAGAGAGGATGCTACGCTGCATGCAGAGGTATCCATCAGCTGGGAAAGACACGTGGCATAGACATGGAAAAGGCGATAGGCGGTGCTCTCAAGCAGTGGTAGTCTATGCAATGGGCATGCGGCAGCCGATGTTGTGCCTTTCTCAGAGGTAAGAGGTAAAGAGAGAAGGGGAGTAGAATGTAGCCAAAGGCTATGGCTATCCAGTGTTCGTCCTATCAAACTATCAAGAAGCGTTTTGTAGCCAGAGTCCTGGCAGGAGAAGCCTTGTTCCAGAGAAGAACATTCATGGAGGGTCGTTTCTGCCTCAAGCCACGCATTCAAGGAGGGACCATGGCTAAGAAGAGCACAAAGAAGGAAATAAAATACATCCAACAGGAGGCAAGCTTCTGTAAGGACGTGAGATGAAAAAAAAGAGGTAGGACGTTGCAAAGGGGGTCGTTCTGAGAAGGGAAAAAGAAGAGACAACGCATAATACCGCCACAAGTGGAGAGAATAGGCAGACGATGCAGAAGAACAGGAAAGAGGGGGAGAGTTTAAGGGGGAAGAGGGGTGAGTGAGGCGATGGTATTCTAATAGCGTCTCAACGATAGCCAGTGGGGCTAGAAGCGTAGGGGATAGGGGAGACAGGGAAGGGAAAGCATTTCTCCCTTGTTGCCTATTTTCTAAAGGGGGGACCTCCCTTGTGGGACCTACCGGGAGGGATGGCGAGAGGGGGGCATCAAGGAATTCCCTACAGTGTTCCATTATTGCCATAGGAGGGAACGAAATCTGCAGGGAGGAAGGCGATGGGAAAGAATTTCCCATCAGTGTATGCCAGAGGCGTTGCCGGAGATCGACAATATCTTCACCCCATGAAGCAGCCGCCGCTACACGAAGGGCCTCTAAACGTAAGGGAAGGAAGGCCATGACCTCGCCTTCCCATGCCTCTAAAGATATCCTACTCAGAGGAGGAAGAGCGTCAGAAGGAAGAGAGACAGGCATCGTCTCTGTATTGAGTAGAGAGGGTGCATACCGTTGAAGATGCGTTTTAAAGGGGAATTCGGAGAGAAACAGACGAACATGCACACCAACAGGTGGCTGAAATAGGCTAGTCTTTATCAAAGCAGAGGGAGGTTTCCCCAGGAGAAGAGTGAGCAATCTCTGGTGTGTGTGAGGCTCCATACCGAGAGGTATCCCCTCCATAGGTAAAGATAGGCGAGGTGGAAACGCCTCACTCTGAGACAGCGGGGTGGCCGCTTTCGCAGAGGGAACAGCGAAATCCTCGTCTTCTGATAGCCATTTTGGAGAGACAGGCGGCCTTGGCGGCTGGGAGGAGATCTCCGTAATCGCTGTAGAATCTTCGGATGTCTCTGCGGTCTCCTTGATGTATGTACACGTGGAGAGGGGAAGAGGAGGCAGATTAGAGACCGTGAGGAGTGTATGTAGTAAAAAGGAGGTATAAGGAAAGGACAAGGAAGGAAATTTTGCTAATATCGAGAGAGCTCGATCTTGTAAGGGAGGAGGTAATCGAAAGAAGAGAGAAGGATACTTTTGGGTGGGAATACCTATAAAAAATGGAGTTAACCACTGCTGAAGGCTGTTTAGGAGCGATGAACGAAATGCATCATCCCTGTAGTTAAAAAGAGAGAGAGGAAAAAAACAAGAGATGGAATTCAAAATGTGTGGATTTTTACGCATTTTTAAACCCCCATTAAGAGGGGAGAGTAGGAGATAAAATATATAGAGGGGGAATAGAAATGTAAAGGTTAGGAAATGAAACAAAAAGAGGAAACTTCAACAAAAAAGTATTTTCAAAAGAAAACAAAATTTGAAATTACACAAAAATAAGAGAAATGGACAAGAAAAGGAAGAATAAAATATATTCAAAAAAAAATGAGAAAGAAAGAAATTAGCCACTCTCTCCTCCTCTTTCTCTTTTTTAACCAAAGAAAGAGCTCACAGAGCCATAGACGTAAAGTTACTCCTATAGAACAAAATAACGTAAGAAATTTCAAAGAAATGAAATAATCTCCTTTAGAACGTACCCATAATGAAAAGAAGAACTGCAAAGAAGTGTATCTATCATACCCAATAAAGTATGAGAAATCGAAAGAAATCCATCTTGGAGATCCCATAAAAGCTGAGCTAATTTCTGAATCCATCGCTGAATACGCACTATAAGCAGCCAACAAAAGAGAAGATTTCTTTTATAAAGAAATCTTTCCTTTTCGAAATAATTTGCAGTACACCTTTATAGCCTCATAATCAAGTGTTTTTGTTTCTTTTCATTCTATCTCTTTTCTCTTCTTTCTTTCTATATCTCTCTTTTCTCTTCTCTTCTTTCTATATCTCTCTTTTCTCTTCTTTCTTTCTATATCTCTCTTTTCTCTTCTCTTCTTTCTATATCTCTCTTTTCTCTTCTTTCTCATACTATAAAAAAAGAAATAACCTGCCTATCTTCTAATTTCTTGATGCCTTTCTTATAGGTCTCTCATTCAAATAAAAATTTATATATATATCTACCCTCTTCATCTATAGCATTTTTTTCTCTTCTCCATAACTTCTTCAAATACTCTCTTTTTCAATATCTTCTTCTTGGGAGTTCTTCTCATACATTTTTCTCTAAACTTTTTTTAGCTTGTAATATCATTCCTTCTCAAAAAATTTAGAAAATTTCCTCCTTTAAAGTAGTAACTTCCTTTCATATTTTTCTTTTTTTTTTTAAAGTGAAAAAAAAAAAGAAAAAGTAAAAAATCATAGAATAAACGCTACAGAAGAAAAAAAAAAAACCAAATTTTTCTTAATTTTGTATTTTATACATTCTCTATGAAACTCTCTACCAGAAGAAATCAATTGAAAGAATTCTTTAAACTGTGAAAAAGAAGTGAAAGGCATGAGAGGAAGATGAAACGATGGAGGAAGAGGAAAGGAGGCTGCCTCCATTCCATTTCCAAGGAGAGTGGCCATAAGAGGAAGGAGAACGATGGAAAGTTCTTGAGGATATTCTAAAAATGAATTTAAAAAAATATATATAAAAGATATAGCCGATAAAAAGTTATAAAAATACTATTTTGTTGTTGTGAGTGTTTATAAATCTAAAAACAATTTTAGAGAAAGTGGACATTCTTTTCCTCTATTCATTTTTTTGTATTTTCAGTATCAAGAAGAATTCTATAAAAAGATTTGTAGAACCTGTATACAAAACATTACTCTCGTCGTTATCACACTCTAAAATGTATTCAAACAGATGCTAATCTCTAATATATATGGATATATAACTCTCAAAAATTGAAATTTTCTCTTCTCTCTGCTTGTATTTTCTCTCTCAATGCATCCTCTCTCTCTCTGTTTCATAAAAATAAAACAAAAATACTTCTTTATCACCTCTCTTATATGTGGATACGAAGGAGGGCTGCCACAATCTATCAACACACTCCACTACTTGAAGATAGAGAAAACAAAGTAAAGAAGGTTTCGTCCAATTTTTTGATGGAGAATCGGTGAAATGGATATCCACACGAGGTAAGGCAGCAAATTTTGTCCCATCCCATAGAAGAAGGGGAGAAATAAGAGAAATAAATTCATCTACAGCCAGTAGAGAAAAAGAAGGATTTCCCCTTACAGAAACTGAAGAAAGAGGAGGAGGTGGAGGAGGAGAAGAAAGAGGAGATGGAGGAGGAGGAGAAAGAGGAGATGGAGGAGGAGGAGGAGAAGAAAGAGGAGGAGGAGGAGGAGAAGAAGAAAGAGGAGGTGGAGGAGGAGGAGAAGAAAGAGGAGGAGGAGGAGGAGAAGAAGAAAGAGGAGATGGAGGAGGAGGAGGAGAAGAAAGAGGAGATGGAGGAGGAGGAGAAGAAAGAGGAGATGGAGGAGAAGAAAGAGGAGATGGAGGAGGAGGAGGAGAAGAAGAAAGAGGAGGAGGTGGAGGAGAAGAAGAAAGAGGAGGTGGAGGAGGAGGAGAAGAAAGAGGAGGAGGAGGAGGAGGAGAAGAAAAAAGAGAAGAAGAAAAAGAAAAAGAAGAAGAAGAACGACGGTGTATCTCTGATATTTTCTGAACAGCAGAGGCTTCAGCAGAAGAGAGGGAGGCAAGAGAGGGGATGTTTTGCCCCAGTTTTGTCGAGGCAGGATTCTCTAAGAGAGAAGAGACAACGAAGGATAGGAATGGCCGATGTGGATGTGGGAGGGTGAGTTTCGTCTCCATGAGAGATATGGAAACACTCTGATAAGCAGAGCAGAGAATATGACACACAAGATCAATGGGAAGAAAGGAAGAAGCAAGCAAAGAGCGGCTTTTTCCTGAAGAAGATTCACCTTTCTTCTCTTGATAGAAACGTTGAGAGAGCTCCTCAAAAAGAGAAGGATGATGAAGTGCATGGGTCACGGCAGAGGAGAAAAATGAGAGGAAGGCGCTACAGAGGCGGAGAGGTGGAGAGGCAGCGAGTGGAAGAGCGGCCATACGTACAATGAGTAGGCAGACAGACAATTCCAAGGTGAAAAGAAGGTTTCGACAACGCTATAAGGAAGAGAGAAAAGGGAGGGTGCATTCTTTAATATTATATATATATATAATAACCGTTTCATACGGCATTGTGGATGGATTTTATAGGAAATGACAAAAAACAAAACTTAGAAAATCCATAAGACGTCTTCCATACAAAAAGAGTGAGATTATAAACACTTACTTGAAATCCTGCCTCACTGAGTGAAGGATGTAAGGCTTGTGGTTCTGTAAGGACTAGAAAAATATCACAACAAAGTATCTTCAAATCCTAAAAATTATAAAAAAAGTATGACTGGAAATGGGTAGAAATATAAAGGAGAAAAGACTGTAATGAAATCAAGAAAAACGGTTATAAAACATGCACAAAGTGTGCATCATTTTTATAGATTGTATTTTCTATAACCTCGTATTCGGTTTATCCATTTTATTTTCACTAACTTCATTGATGTATACATATATGTATAGTTATTAAAGGATTCTCTACTCTTTCTCTCTCTCTTTTTCTCTCTCTCTCTCTCTTTTTCTTTTTCTCTTTTTCTTTTTCTCTCTTTCTTTTTCTCTCTTTCTTTATCTCTCTCTCCCTCTACTCTCTCTCTCCCTCTACTCTCTCTCTCCCTCTACTCTCTCTCTCCCTCTACTCTCTCTCTCTCACCCTTCCTCTCCCCCTTCCTCTCTCTCTTATTCTCTCTCTCTCCCTCTACTCTCTCTCTCTCACCCTTCCTCTCTACAGTGTGTGTTCTATTTATTCTTCTTCACATCTCTCTCAATTTCTCATTTATCAACACACACAAAACCATACAGTAGGTGAAACAGCAACATGTTTTTCCACAAGGAATAGAAGCAAACGAAGAGCTAAAGTTTTCAATCGTAAAACTTTTTCAATGTAAATTCCAATTTTTGTTGCATCCTTTCCAAAAAATGGCATCTCTGCCTGTGCATCACTCTGAGAAAAAAAAAATATAAAAACCAAAACAATTTTCTTTCTTCTTTATAAATTTAATTTTAAATGTATAATTTCTCACACGCTTATAAAGGCAAACATATACAAATTCTTTCAGAAAAAAATAAAAAAAATGCATGGATCCTTGAAAAATCACACAAGGAGTTTACAAATGTTTAAATATTTGTAAAAAATTTACAAATGAGAAAAAATAAAATTCTTACGGAAGAAGGAAGGAAAGCATTTTTCCAGCATTGGATAGCCATTGAAAAAATACTTGGAAAAAGTGTTTCCCATTGTTCTTTTCTTGACATGGAATTTCGAGTCAACTCTGAAAAATAAGATGGATGTTTGAAAAAAATGAAATACATTGAGAAGGTGTGGAGAAGAGAGAAGAGAGAGAAGATGCAAAAAATGGATGCAATTTAAAAAATAGGGAAGAATACAAAAGATTTTATTTAAATAGATCTTTCAGTGTCTACGGACCCAAAGGAGAGGCAGTAGATGCAGAAAAAGTAGAAGAAGAGGAAGAGAATGGATGCTTCTCTATAATTTTCTGCATAATGCTGCTATGTTTGTCCGTTGTATCCTTTGAAGCAGAATCACACATTTCCAAAACTCTGAAAGAAGAAAAAGTTAAGTAAAAGAAGGTGGGAGGCGAATAAAGAAGAAAGGAGACAGTGGGAGGAAAATGAAATAAAATATTGAAATAAAGAAATCAAACTGAAAGTGGAGAAGAATAAAATTGAAAAAAAAAAAAAGAAAAAAAAAGAAGATGAAACAGAGGTAGGAAGGAAAAAACACACCGAATCAAAAGTTCCAACGGACGTTGAAGTGAATTTATATCCATAGAAGATTTTAAAGTTTCACAAAGAAGAATAGAAATCTGATAAGCAATATGCAGATTCGAGAAGAGTGACATACTTTTCTTTAAAAAAATAAAACAAAAAAAGTAATCATTTCATCCATGTTTGCATATCCTTTCATTATTTCAATTTTTAAAAGGAATAAAAACACACCCACAGAAGATAGAGAGATCAAAAAATACATTTTGAAAAATAAAATTAGGCGGCCCCTCTCTCCCTCTATAAACAAAGGGGGAAAGCGATAGCCATTTTCATAGAAGAAGAGAAAAATGGATATCTCTACGTTATTAAGAAATATAAAGAAGGAAATAAGTGAGAATTCTAAGAATCATAAAGAATAAAAAAGTGTAAAAAAACATTCAAAAATCCTTATAAACAAGACTAAAAGACATCCAATGAAATAACAAAGAATGATCATGAAAATAGCAAAATTCCTTTAAGAAAATAGGAAGGAAATCACTAAAATTATCTAGAAATTCAACATAGAGAATGCAATAGTAGTAAGAGAAAGGAGATAGGTAAAGCAAAATAAAAAATTCCAAATCTCCATGTCCAAAGAGGCCATTGCTATCATCACGAATGCTTTGAAATTTTATATATATATATATATATATAAACGATACACTTCTCTGACTACTACCATTCTATAGATGTGATGGCATTTTCTTGTAAATAAATGAGAGAGAAAGATATACATTTTTCTCATATAGAAATCAGTTGAAAAAAGTAATACTAGGCATAAAAAAATGATAGATAAAAGTGTTCCTCTCTCCCTAAAGAAAAATGACGTACTTGAGGGGCACTCTCTGTTATTAAAGAAGGAAAATATAAGAGAGATTCTAACAATGCAAGACCATCCCATCGTATCTGTTTCGTTCCATGTGTAAGGCAACTAAAATAGATTCAAAAACATTAAATTTGTGTAATATACGTAAAATGTATACTTAAAGGAGGAGAAAAATAAAGAAGAAAGAAGAGAGAGGGTGAGAGATACCCCAAAAAAAATTAAAAAATTTTAAAGGGAAGGAAGATGTATTTCTATTGAAATGAATTGTAAAATGAAAAGAGGTTTTATTAAAAATAAATTATAGAAAGAGAGAACTTCTCATGCATTTATAAGAAGGAGGCTAAAGTAGAAAAATGGAGTCGATGAAAATGCGTATAAAATGATAGGCATTCGAGTAAAATGTATAGGAGGATTTACTTTATGGAAAAAAAGATGAGATAGAATTGAAACACATATATACTCCCTCAGAGTTTTATATGAGGAAAAGGAGACACCATATAAGAGGATGATGCTATTAAGAATATCTCAGGCTGTGATTTTTACAGACAATTCAAGTTTGGAATAATCCCATAAAAAGCTTTAAAAATGAGTGTGAACATGTACACATACGAAGGGGTGATGCTATTTTTACAGAATAGGATTGACAAAACTATCAAAAATTACTTTAAAATGCTAAAAAACAAGTTTATAGTTTGTTTTTTAAAAACTTTTTTTAGAATATAAGAAAATTGCTTCAGCCTATAAGGTATGGATGTGCAACACATAAACATGCCTCCTCACAAATGAGAAAAATGTATTCGTCTAACCGAGTGAGATGGGCTTGAATGCTCGAAGTGAAAGGAAAGAATGTGTTTGCAGAAATTCCAATCGTTCGATGATTCTGCATCATCCAATGAAAAAATTCCAAAAATTCTTTTCGTATGGTACCTTGCTCCTGTAATAAAACCAAACCGAGCCAATCGATTATAGTATGAATATGCTTTACAACGCTTTGAGGTTTGAAAGAGCACTGTTTTAACAATCCCATAAAGAATCCTGGCCTTTGAATATTTCGCATTGCATCGCTCTGTAGATGTACAAAAAAAATTAATTTCGAAAGTCAGTAGAGTAGGATGGTGCGTGTATGTACACTTTCTTGTAGGAGTAGGAGCAGTTCACGCTAGAGAAATGCAATACAATCTTATTAAAATGGGATTCACACGCAGGGAGTGAATATGCAGGCAAAAATCATTCTTTAAAAATTTGTAGGGCAGTGTGCAAGCCAATCGAAGAAAAAAATAACGAGGACCGCCACGCTAGAAAATTGAGAGTCGAAAAAGAAGAGGGATGGTGAAAGTATATAGCACTGGGATAGCAATTCTGACAAAAAAATGCTATCATATACTTTCAAATCAAAAACAGAGTAGGGTGATAGTGCCATGTAATTTTTTTCCTCAAATATGAATGGGTGCAGCTATTTTGTTTCAATCTAAGGGAGAGTGTTTCGATACAACTTTACGCAGCTATATTAAAAGATGATAACCGTGTGTATTCAACATTGCCTAGAATTGATTTTAAGCACAGGGAATAAAAAGTTATGTGATTTCATCATTGGTAAAAGCAAGTATCATGAAATGCGAAAGGTAGTTCGTTCATTGTAAAGCAGTATCCAAAGGCCATTCGCAATATAGTAAAACTCATCAGCCAATAGGAAAAAGAGGATATACAACACGCTTGGCTACTAACTCACAGCGATTGTGAGTAGGCCCAGATTCATTTTGAAATAATAGAATGAATCTGGGCATTTAACATACTTGAGCAAACCACGATTCTATCTTCGCCACGGGTAAACCAGTTGATGAGGAAGCATTTTGATTAACTTTCAGCCGCTTTATGCGGCGCGTTCCATCATTGCCAGGAAGCCCTCTCACCAGTTCCTCTTCCTGCAGCTTTTTTTCATAACGCTTTTTCACGGATGGCAAGTATCCTTTTAAAGGCTTCCCTGAGGAAGTGGAAGAGATTCTACGATGGCCCATTGATGAGAAATGAGGAGAATGAGAAGACAAAGAAAAATATTCTGTAGGAGACCGAACAGACAAGGAATGAAGAAAGTGAAAATTAAAAAAGAGGGCTTAACGCAGGCATGGTTTCGATGCTTACACTTCAAAAAAATCAGCAAGGGTGTGCCCAAGATTTTACGTCAAAAATTAGCCTTGCAATTTGCTAGCTGCAAAAATTACATACTCAGCTAGCAAAAGGTGTAGAAATACCATTCTTCAAATGAGCAAATGGAGTATGAAATACTTATAACAGCAATTCATGGAAATAGGGATCAACGCGAAGTGCCCACACAAACAGCAAAAGTAGTTAACCATACTTTCCTTTCAGTGACTGTTTGAGGACAGCATTGGAGATTATAGCTTTAACCAGGGCATTTCTTCAATAAGCATTGCATGCCTTCTAATTCAAAATATGAAAGTCAAGGTTTTGAAACTGTTTCCCAGGTGAAATGGTAATAGAATGTAAAACGGAATATATTGTTTTAAATAATCCAGCCTCCCAATAGACTATGCTTTACTCAATTTTGTCCTTAGAAAGAAATATACTATTTTTTTTTGATAAAGTTTCTAATCTTACCACAGTTTTATGGAAAAATAAGGCAGTAATAACTTGAATAAAATATATGCGTTTCAGTCGGGTAATTAATCGTTGCGTAGACTCCTTTCCATAATAAATTTATTTTCTTTCGAATGTTTTTCACTCTGTCTCAATTGAACAAATCCTGTTACTGGCTTTGCTTTGAACAGATATCTAACATAATTTTAAAGTCAAAGGTGTTACTCAGCATTTGCATCATTTTTCTAAATTGAAATTTTACTTTGAATAGTTGATAAATACTAATTTTAAAGGTTTTTCTTATGTTTGCAACCTACTTCTCACTTTAATATACATTCTATGATTCAAAACAAAAGTTTATATTGTATATAAATCGACACGATAGCTGCCAAGAATTATAACGTATCATGCATCTGAAAAACACTTGGAAAACGTATGCATTCCATGGAAATTCGGAACTTACTATATACCATCATTTGCTAATTCAGAATGCTGACCGAACTTAAGTCATTTCTCAATGATGCGGTAATATCCAACAATTATTTGCGATTGACGATAAAATGGAAAATTTGAACAAATCAATGTTACGATTCAAAAGCAAAAAAAATGTGGTAATAAAGAATAATATTAATTATTTGTATCTGTTCAATACTTCCATCCATAAGCACCTCGACAGAGAAATTGAATTTGGTTTCCTGCAGGGGTATTTCACTTTTCAGTGAGTAATTTAATCTATTTATATACTTTCAAGTAGCCTATGTAAACATACTGTCTGACTCCTGGTTCCATTGTCAATATATAAAAATTATCGAACAGTATTTTCTGTCACGTTGGCATGTATTCCTTTTCTACAAAATCAAGCATTCTTGCTATTGAGTGATTTCATGTGTTATTTTGGCAGCTTTAACTCATTTATTTATTTCGGTTGACCAGCGTTGACAAGTTGTAATAAGCAAAGCAAATGCTAAACGGAAGTTAATACATCGTTATTTTCTTTTGTGCTTGGCTTCTTGATTCTTTTTGTATGTACATTTAGGTTCCTTCATTTCTTATCTGGCTCCTTCTCATCGGCAAGACAAGTTGCAATACCGTAAAAAATATTGCTTGCTATGCTACAGCATAAAAGTTTTTATCAAATAAATATTGTCGAGTTTTGTGGATTGTAAATAAAAAATCTGTTGCCACCTTTGCAAGTTACCTCTTCCAAGAATTCTTATATATTCTTTGGATCGTTATAGAATGTACCATTTACTTATGTAAAAAGTTATTGATCAATTATGCATACTTCCGTACAGTTTTAACAAAGACAAATAAGTTCCTTGCTTTACCATCTAAGCTGTTTCATTTCGTACTAACCTAGGTAGAGAGGATACAATTTGATAAAGAGCTATTCTTTAAAAAAACAGAAAATATTTTACCGGAACACTGAAATCATAATAGTAATTTCAGTTACAAAAGATAATGTTTCAGCAGGGGAAATCAATTCAGAAATGTTTTATCAGTCAGAAAACTACTCGCTTTTGCAATAATATAATTGGGCATTCAAAGCTGCAATTCATGCTAAGTCTCCTTGAGAAAAGAATTGTGACCGGTAACAATAAAAGGGTTAAAGCAATGAAATCAATTTATATCAAGCTTGAAATATTATAATCAACTATGCAGGAACTCTTTTGAAAACATAAGCCCAAAATTGAAGAGCTAAGTAGTATACGTCATGAAATGGCTTCAAAGAAAATAACTTTTTTTCAGAAGTAAAACCAATAGAAAAAATAATTAATCTCAGCATAACTTAGTGAGATAAGACTGCTCCTTGCTTCAAACACAGACCTATTCTTTTATAATTATTTAGTAATCTAAAGTAAGTTGTTAATGTCTCTCTTGTGTAAAGTATTTCCGCCGAAAACATTTGATCTCGCACGTCTCAATATTAATATATCAATGTCGTAAAAATAATTACATGTGTCGTAGATTAAAAAATGAAGTAGCTAAAAAAGTTTTGTATTAGTAGATTCAATAGCGACTGTTGGGATGGGCCAACTAAAATTTTTCCATAGTTTTTATAACAACTCAGATAAGCTCGAATTATTGCATCAATATGATATTCTTTTCAAAATTCACAAATTATCCTAGCATATTCAAAATAATAGCTTACATAGACTGAAATAAATGTATTATAAAAAATGCAACGCCCAAGGTAACCAATTGAAATATCCTACATAATTCTAAAACAATTTTTTTTATTTTCTGGGATGAAAAACTGTTTTAATTTATGAAAAAACAAAGAAGAATGCTATTTTTTGATAAAAAACATTACCTTTTTCTTTCCCTACATTGCATACAAAAAAAATCTGTTAAAGTATTACTTTCAGATGAACTATAAGTATACATGCTGTTGAGAAATAAACTAATCAAATCAAACAAATTTTTGTAGCAACAAACTTGCAATCAAATTATTTTCTGCTATTTTATAAAAAGCAAAAGTGAAGGATGTCAGTTTTTATTGCCAAAATAATTTATTATTAATTTCAACAGAAATTGAAAGTTTATACTTTTCTATTTCAGTTTTAACATAGCTTAAATGACACAAAAAAAGGTATAAAAAACAAAATCATCAGCAAAAGCACAGAAAAACTTTTGTCAATCCTTTTATTGTAGCATGCATCATTCTAGGCAGATGTTTAAGCATACCACAAAGCCATTCTGTGTTAATAAAATGAATATAATAAATATTCTGAGGTTCTACTGCTTAATTCTGCATATTTAAGATATAAATTGCAAGTGATGCATTCAGAAAATTTTAACTTACTTTACTGTTACATAAGCAAGACTCTTATTCATAAATAATACTGAAGCACTACAAAAAATCTTAATGCATAAACATGCTAGACTATTTCCATATTATCATGGGAAAAGTATTGAATCTCGAAAATCGGCATTATCACGTAATAATTTAAAGGCGTGACAAAGAATTGTCCAAAATTCCACAGTCCGCATCCTCTAATGTTTGTGCAAATGCTGAGTCCAAACCAGGTAGCATTAGGCGTCTTTCACAAAGATGGCCAACAGAATCTTTATAATGCCATGACATTCCTTGCTTAACCTGTAAGCCCACAAACAAATGTTTATTGGTAAGGTAAAACCAATGGTATTCTTGCACAATTTATGGTCCTCACTATCATGTAACTAAATATTTTTATTTTAAGCTAGATAATAAAATTCCTGATTATGAGAAATAGGTTTCAGTATGTTAAGTAAATTTGTACGCAATAATATGGTTCTATCGCTTCTCCTATAAAACATTTTCTGTTTGTACCTCTAAGTTATCTTCATCCTCTGGATAAGTGCGTGAAGCTAAAAGCATGGTGAAAGAGGTCAGCATCCAAATTCTGTATATTTAGAAAGAGATATATTCTTGATTATTGTATTTTAGGGTTGTGAACAGAAAAAATGTGAAAATCACAATAAAATTCCTATAAATAGCCCTATAAAAGGTAGACGCATATACTGAGAATTATAACAAACTGTTCTGGATTTATTCACCCCATAATTGCTTGAAATGATGTCTTTCGAGAGCCAAATTGTGAAAAAAGTAAAGACACAAGAAATCCTCCAACAGCTTTTGATAAGTCATCCAACACGGTGAATAATCCAAAAATTGTACATCGAACCTAAATACACAATGATAAATGCACATAAATTTTCTTTGGACATATTAAAAGCAAAATCAAATGTAGCATTTTAAAATGCATTCAGCTTTTTGCAGAGATACCATTGCAATTAATGCGCTAGAACATTTTTTTAATGTACTTATTCTCTCACGTTATTTTTGGGAAACGAGCCTATATGTCTTACCTCCGGTGGGTTTACGTTTAGTATGATTGCTCCCATATTAGGCGTTGGAAGAGTTGCTAAGAATCCTCCCAGCATTAGGAAGATTAAAAAAGAAAATTGCACATTTCCACTTTGCGCACTTGATGAATATCCAAAAATAAAAATAAACGGTATAATCCTGATGTTAAATTTTGGTACATAGGAAGAAGATATTAAATCATGTGCACACAAGCATTTTTTATGGTGCTTAAATAAAACTTGAGGTTAAATAAACTTATTCAGGGACACATTTGTAAAAAATTATTCGATTTGTATTGTTCCAAACCTGAGTATATTTGCAGCTGCACAAAATAAGCAAAGATACCGACGGTCCCATTTGTAGAAAGCTTCTCCAAAAAATCCTCCGCACAAGTTACCACAAAATGAGCAAAACGCAACAAGCGAGATCTGTAAGTAATATGAAATGATTTACTCATAATTTTTAGTTTTTTAAAAATTGGTACTTTTATTCCTATAGTAATATTGAAAAAGCTATAACAGTGCCCCCCACTTCTCCTTGGAGCAAAGTCATAATAGATGTAAAATAATTTTTTACCTGAGCTAATGCAATTGCAGTCGGCATTCCTAGGTCATTACGAAGAAAATCATGCAAATATACTATGAGAATACCCCATGGGATATTTCCTGGAAATGCCTGCACATGGAATTTGAAATTGAAGAAAGGTCAAGTACAGCAACTATGAAGCCACAAAAAGTAAAATGCACTTTGTTGCTAATAATGGTTTTTTTTGTGTAAAGTCGATACAAGTGTATGCACACTAATTGGTATCTAAAAGGCTTGTATTTAATGAAACTGCGCCTTACATGTAAAAACATTAGCAAATTTGTTTTTGTGGTAAACATTGACTTCAATGCTGCTAGAGACAATTTCCTGGAGGACCATATTTCATTTGTTTCAGTGCCACTTACTGAAGTGAGTGGATTATCATCCGAGATGAATTTAGTAAAAACAATAGCCATAATAAATGCTGGAATTGAAACGATCAAAAACGGCAAGCGCCAATCAACAATTCCCAACCCTGCCGCTACGCATTGTCCAAAAAATGTACCAATGCCGCATGATCCCATTAAGAATGCTGAGACGCTTGATCTTTTATGCGGCGGATACCAGTCCCCTATTAGTGAGTAACCAAGGGGTATTACGCCGCCAATACCTAAGCCGGTTAGTGTCCGCATCACAGCCAATTGATGAAAGCCTAATTATTAAATTAGCACATGAACATTAATCAAAGTATGAAACAACTACAAGCTGAAGCCTACTCCATAAACTTTTTATAATAACCGCTTTTAAATAAACAATTGGCATTGCTGGAAACAAACTTCTTGGTGTAACGTACTTGTGACGAAGCTTGTTAAAAAGCAAGCGATTGATGTGAAAGAAACGACGTAAGTAAACAAATTTCTGTAGAAATTGCATATTAGAACAATTAAATAACATAAAACAAGTGATGACAAAAAATACATATAACAATTTACTTGCGAGAGAGCGTCCCAGATAGAATACCAACAAGCAATGCTCCAAATGTTCCAGGGGTGTAAAAGAGAAATCTGCAAGCCATCAAACAAAAGCGAAAGTTCTGTATGCTCTATACATTCCATTACTTGAAGCAAATTTGATCGAGCAGTTTGAATGCCTTAAAAATCATAAAAAAATGATGCATCAAAAATATACTGAGCATGTATGAGCATTATACGTCAATTCTCCTCCGATTAGTTGATTTCTTTGTACGTCATTAAACTTGAATGATTCCGCAATAAGGCTCATGTTAGGAGCAAGTAAATTCTGAGTCCCGAAAATTAAAGCTATGGTTAAAAGCAGCACTGTATTTACAAAACAAATATTATGAGCTAGTAATACAACAATTTTGAATCAAAAGCAGTGCTAATAAAAACATAAAACTACAAAATCACCAAACATTTTGGTAGGGAGTAGGCAATTTTACAATGCTACGATAATTTGTGTAAATGATTGAGTATAGACGCAACAAGAACACACAAAATAAAATGTAAATATCTGAAGTAGTCATGATAGCTAACATATGAGAGGAAATTCTTCTGTATTGCTATGTATTTTGGATGCATAGGCTGTATTTCGATTTTTGTAGAGAGGAAATTCATCTTCATCAGTTGATTTTTTTGGCATTTGCGGTTGCAATTTTTTGAAAAACAACAGTTGCTGAATTCTCTGCGATACAGCTAGTTGGGCTATTAAAGATAATGGTTTCGATTTTACAACCGGCTCTTCATCCCAATTCCCGGTTTCATCAACCACTTCAAGTGTTGTTTCCTTCCCATTTTTACTTCTCATTCGTGGTAACGCGTTTCGAACAAGCTGCATGAAAGTAAATTGCGAAGGTGATGTTTCATTTGCGACTTCATCCCGCGTAGAAGCGCAATCATCGGAGTGCAGAGAATTCGTTACTGACAAAGTTGAATCGTCCGTAGATCGAGTCAAATTTGCACTTAGCTCCCTATCAAAATTGTCTTTTTTTGATAAGTTATTACTGTTCCGAAGAGATTTCTTTATTGCGTTGCATTCTTTTGTGACATTTCCGAGGTCTCCAGTGGAAGCGTTCGATTCCCACTCTTCCGTGTCAGAACAAGTACTGGGACTTTCGAGGCTATAACTTGGTGTTTCGTAAGACCTCATTCTGTCTTTGCGACGAGCGAGCAGCCTTTAAATACGCGTCTAGTTATCAAAGTAAGAAGAAATTAAGGATAAATGTTTAATTGCATTGCTATTTGCCGCCACATTCTCTTTTTCATCATTCCTGAAATTACCTTTCGAAAATATTTGTTGAAACGCGGTTATTCAATTACACTTGCGTGTTTATATTGTATTGGTTGCAATTAACTACAAATACGAAAATATATCATCGTTTTTACTATTGAATAATCTTCCGTGAATTTTTGAAAAAGGATTGATATCATTTAAAGGGGAGATATGTAAAAGCTATCATTGTAATCAAGAAAACAAGCAATTCAACTTGAGATATTTCATTCCTAGTTCTTGAAAGCAAATCTATGAATATTTGAGAGTTTTCTCATTTTACTATCATGCTCCTTCGATAGTGAAATGTCAAATCTTACAAAATTTCATCACGAGGGCGAAATGTCGAAACTTTGGAGTTGGTGTAAACGATTTACTAATCAATTCTGGCGTAAACTCATACAGAAAGGAATAGTATAGGATTACAGCCAATTAAAACTTTTAAAAAGTTTTCTGCGCTAAGAAATTTCTTTCGAATTTATTTTACTAGTACTACTTCATGTATAGTAACGATTTAGTCTCGTGACATTTGATAGATCACTTTGGAATAGAAAAATAATTAAAAAATTTGAAGAAAAGAACAAGGCAGTGCCTAGAGAGAGTACTAGATTGCATATTGATAATGCTTTTTCGAAAGAAAAAGGGCCATTTAACGAAAACGCTGTAGAAAGCTTAAGCCGTTTTCGAGAGATGAACTTCCCAGCTACTCAAAATTTTTAGGAGGAAGGCAATGAGTATCGCAATAGTCATGCTTGTGCAGTCAGTTGCCATATCAGAAATTTCGAGTTGCTTGTCAATTAGCTCTATTGTCATTACTAAGGTATGCAACCAATTTTCAAGCTACAAAGCTAGGTCTTTCCTCGTCCACCGCAGTTTCCCTACCTAGGGATCTAACGTTACCGCACAGTTTTACTCTATTCAACTAGTTTACGAATTTCTAGCAAGTGCGGCTATGCTTTTGTGGTTCAGTGCAATTATTCAACGTCCCGCATATAAAATATACAAGAACAACACGATAACGCTCGCGCAATCTTTAAAACTAGCTATAGTTACGCAGCCTCTTTTTTGAAAAAGCATACACAGAAAAAGCAAGGAAAAAACCACATAAATTTAAAGCTTGCATACTTGCATCAAGAAGGGATATTTTAAGTTGAATTGATCTTCACACTCACTATGACATCGCTTTATTACGTTATTCTCCTTTAGGAACGATCAAAGGTATGAATTTACCCTGATATTTCGTTATAGTCTTAATACTTTAACCAAATACAAGAATGGACTGTCTCTCGTTTCGTGGACTATTCTACCAGTTTGCGTTTGATATTCTCTAGCTCCTGTGTCGCAGTTTACGCCCTTCTTGTAACTTGTACAAACTAAGTGAAAAAAGTACTACGATGTTTGCTGACGAACTCATAAAAATATATTAAACCTTTTTTCCTATTGATGTGAAGTACATAGGTTGTACTTTTGCAGTCAATAAATTAATGATGGCTATTGTCCCTCTACAGTATTCTTCGATATGCGTAACCAGAAAATGTTTAGATCGGCGCTTGTATTATTGCTTGAAGCGCAAGTTAAAGAAGTGCTTGTTCAGCAAAGTAAAATGTTACAGAAGAACCTTGCGGAAAATGCTAATTGTCTTGATAAATCATTTTTCAATAGTTTATCTAGGCTAATAAAGACCCAATATTATATATTGAAAACAAATATGCTTAAGAGTACAGTTCGAATGAAATGTAATTATAAGTTACTTTTTTATTGAATCCATCACATTTTTTTGCAGAATGAATTTAGTCTTATTAAACTGTTAATCCTTCGTTGCAAGTAGGAAGAAGTAATGATTAAGAAAGGTATCGGATTCAAGAAAATTTTTTTACCCACTTTTCAAGCTCAGTTTTGTTTTTGCTCGAAGAGAATCTCCATCAGCCATTTATATCACAAGTCAGTTGAACAGCTGTTGCAGAGCATTGTAATTGACATGTACGCTAAATAGCTTTCGATCTTGAGACTTTTAACCCAAATAAATAAAGTGCACTTACAAGCAACATTTTTTTCAAAATGGGAAAAAGTTGTATAGCACTTCAATACTTACATTTCAATTTGTTACGCATGTAAAACTGCATCTGAATGACTGTTGCTTCAATTGTTATTCAAGATTGTAGGTAGAACCTTGCTTAACTCTGCTTTTATTGCTAAATCTAAATTTGCTTTCATGCTAACCCTTTCTAAAAGTGTTTTACTTAATATAGCTTATTTTTAGTAGTATAACAGCAATGAATCACAGATTTAAAAAAATATGAAGCTTGAACATTGGCATTGCAGTGGTCCCTAATGTACTTAAGATTGGCTTTGATTCATGGAAATTGTAGAAAAAACTCATACAACTTGCTTGATATGACATGTTTACACCAAAATATTCTTCTCGGTACATATTGGCTAACTGCACACTTATCTATGGCCCAAGACAAGGAAATATAAGCATGTACAACGTACATGGCAGTCAATGCATCAATTCAGCACCGCTCTTCTATTGCTAATGTTTAAAAATAGATGTATTATTTACCCTTGTTAAATCTTCTAATGCCATTATTAGAATGAAGAGGCTGCATAAAAGCAATTATGCAACTGCGTTAAATTATGGCACTAACTAACCACAAAGCAAGGATTTTGCATGGCAGATTTACATATGTGAATTTGATAATGCATCCGACCGTATGATATTTAGCTTATGTGCGAGCTGGCATGAAATTACGATAAGGGATAAAATTTGTTTCGTAGAGAAAGGGTACTGGATTAGTAAATTAATAAGAAGTGCTTCTTTTTCTTTTTCTTTATCGATTCTCGCTCTTCTTGGCAGAAATGTAGAAACCTATTATTTTTTTCTCTTTTTAGGGATAATGGATGAACGTAACGTTTTCTCTGCATTGCTCAGATAAAAATTAAACACGTTCTTCCTGTCGTGTTTTATAGACTTCGACTGATTATAGTCCTTTTACACTATAGGACATTAAATAGTTGATTTCTATTTAGTTGGTAAGGAGGGAGTTTTTTCTAACCCGTACACTGAAACATAAACTTACTCTACGCTATTATTTACTGTATCCGGAAATAAGTAGGGAAACGGGAGAAGTCATTCACTCCTTCATTCATCTACGCTGCAAGAAAAGAACGGAAAGAATAATTTAAAAATCTCTAAGCTAATACTACTACTACTACTACTACTACTACTATATTCTCCTCTTCAAGAGTGTAAAATAAGTGCATCTGCGGGGGGAAATATCAGGGAAATTTTGGTATCGGCTGCTGCGATACTGTGCGGCTCGATGTTCTCAAATTGTTCCGTGTGTACATTACTATATCCACTTCCATATCCTTGGGGAAAATTGCGTGTTGAGTATAGTAGAAAAAAATAAATCATTCACTCCTTCATGCATCTACTTACAACAAAAAGAACGTAAAAGAATATTTTTTTTTAAAACTCTACATTAATATTACCACTCCTTCCCCTCCTCAATGGTGTAGAAATAAGTGCATCTTAGAGGTGGGAAACATCGGGTAAATTGCCCCATAATTTCGATTGTTCGATATTGGGGCTCAGTGTTGTTACATCGCTTTGGGGGGGAAACAGGGGAAATGCGGATTGCTGGCTTAATTAATGTAAGAAAAATAACTACGTAGTAAAAAGGTAATTTTGAACACGGTAAAATAATTATAGCAATATAAAACATTAATTAAGAATAGGCGTTTCGCTCTGCCGCGATACCACTGTTACAAATGACTATGTACTAAAAGAAAAGGTACCCGTGATAAAGGTAAACTAATAAAATAAAATAAAATTATGGAAAATGGAAAATAATTATAATAATTAAATAAAGTGGGTGTTCCGCACTGTCACGGTACCACTGTTACATACTGCATGCCAAATTTTAAGTTAAGTATATTTCGTAGACTCATTCCTAACTGTTCGTAAAATTTACTGAATTAAAAGCAATAGTAAATTGAGTAGTTTTATTTGGAGCTGCTTGTAAAATCACTCGGAACTATTTTGAGTGAAACAGTTTTCCCGAACTAGACTGAGATTGATTGGGGGGCGAGCTTGAATTCCTTTGATTTCCAGTTTTGTTGGACGTTGCCGGAATTGAGTGCTAACTGTCTTTAAGAGACCTCCATTCTTTTCTGAATTAAAAGACGATATTACCCAAATGGGTACGGTAAGCAAGTTCTGTATTGCAATTCCCTGTAACCCTCCTCTGCAACCTTAAACTGCTTGCTTGTCTCATCGCAGAAGCGAACTTTGTCGAAGCGAAACTAAACGAATATGTGACGTGTTTCTTCTCTGAATTTAACCGTTTCTAACCTAAACGCTCGTTTAATTAACTTTCTGATTATAGCGCGCCCTGCTGGTATTGGATGCTTTCCTTCATACACCAACAGTGCCAGTATTCTTTCGAGCAATTACTCTCTGTTTTCGATGCACATATCTACACCTTCCCTTTTTGAAACGCCGCTTACGCAGTTTTTCCGTGTATATCTTTTATCAAGTACTTCGCATAACCATGGCCAAAAGGCACGGAAAACATGCCTTTAAATAGGTTAACCGTCGCTATAATGGCGTTTGTTGCACTATTTTACAGTTGCATTTCAAGGATAACCCAGGGCGTTAGAATGAGAACCGCTGGTAAATATCCATGCAAGCTGACTTCTGCATTCGCTACTGATAGGAGTGGCTCATTTGTTCGTATCTTCTGTAATAATTCATGTCCCCTGTTTTCCCAATCGCTTGGTACAGTTAGGGGTACTTCGTCCTCAATGCATTTTAGAGACTTGCGAATGAGTAGTGTTCCTGCCATTCTGAAAGCAAGAATTTATAGCAACTATTGTCTATGGGGTGTTGGATATTCTTCTGCTAAAATACCCTGCTATTTTAGCCGTAACTCTTTCCCTCTTTCTTGCCCGAATATTGTCCAACGTGAATACTCTCCCTCAAGAGGTAGCTTTATGTTTCTAAGCACAAGGTTAGGTTCTTTGAACAAACTTGGTGAGCCTGTTGGAGAATCTGCGAGTAAAATTAATACTATGGCTATGTAAGTACTACAATTGTGAAGATATACTAAGTTTTGGAAATAATTCCTACTGTGAAACAAGGCCCCTAAAATTTACCAATTTAACCGCGCTATCTTGCCATTTTTGCAAAAATTACATTCAATAAAAAGATTCTCTACAAATGCACCATCAAAAAAATCTAAAATTTTTGTACTGCTTTTATCATTTTTGTTATTCGCCCATGGTTGAGAAAATGAATTGAAAGAATATATATTTTGAGAGATTCACGTCGAGTCTTTGATTTTCATTGGTGTTTTCAAAATTTTGCAGATACATGAGGTATAAATAATGAGTGCATCTAGTTGTATTCATACTTGTCGTTTTGTGTATGTTTGACGGTGCTTTTGAAATTTGCAGAAACAAAATGCAGGCCATCTTGAACAGTGCTCATGCTATTTTTTCTGGAAACAATCAGGAGTTTCGCACCCCTACATTTAATGAGATTTTTTCTCTACGGTAATATTTCACATTTCTACGTGCATATCCGTGTGGCATTTTTCCCAAAGGCCGTATGAGAAGACACGAGAAACTAGCATTGAATCTGCCCTCCTTTTATGTTCAGAAAATTGTTAGGCAAATGTACCTTGGAGGACTGTGGCTATACAGAAACCTCATTACAACAAGCTATAGATGATGCTCCCACTTCGCCGGAGACAGTGCATGTGATACCCATTTATTCAGTGAGGATCAATACATTTCTATGATTATGTCAGAGTAATGCTTGATTTTTATGCAGGGCATTATTTATGAATGTGCACGAAAAATTTGATCTAGCAGCACATTGCTAGATGAAATAGAGCATATCGAGATGCCTTTTCTTCATTTTTGTTTGAAAATAATAGATCCATTGTGTCCTATTATTCCTTTCTCATGGGATGGAAGTTATGCAATGCCTGCAATCTTTGGTTACGCTCCGTCTTGTTTGTTTGGGGAGAATATTTTTTTACTGTACAGTACTCTTTGTATGTTGAATCAGTATGCCATATTTTTGTTATGCATTTTTGGGTTTCCATAATCGGGCGGGAAGTATGCACCATTTTCACCTCTATTGGATAGGGCGGTTTGCTTTTGTATTGGAAGAATTTTTGAGAGTGACTATTATTTTTATGTTTGATGGACGTGTAACTAAAAGTGCATTTGGCCTGATGTGTGGCTATTGTTTTATTTTTATGGATATTTAATCCTTAGGTTTATCATTAAGGTAAAAATTGTTTTTGTAAGCGTTTATATCATTCTGAGACGCATATGTATGTACTTCTTTCTGCAATGTTCAATGAAGTCAATGTGATGCTATTGGATATCGTTTTTTTGGATTATGCGTCGAAATATATCACTTTTCGCTACATCCTCTGTTTGCAATGCTTATAGAATGAGCAGTTTACAATTGTTGTATTTGTGCTGAGGAAAGGCCAAGTAGTGGACATGCATGATCACAGCGGAATGGTTGTAGTTTCCAAATTGTTATTAGGTCGCCTTCATATGACAGTTGCTAACCTTGATGAATTTTCGAATTTTCCCTCTGTTATTGTACCCTCTTCTAAAGTTCCTTTCTTTGGGACACTTCCTCCTCCGGCTCCCTCTGGCACTGTTTTTGATGGAACTATTGTGTTTGATGATATCATTTCGAAGGATTCTTCTCCGAGTAAGTCTTGTTGCCAGCGGTATGTAGAAACACGCTTTTTCCAATATATTTTTTGCACTTCACTAAATCAAAGAAAGCTGCCATTTACCTGCCATCTCTTGATTTTTTAGTTGCAAATTCGGTATCAAGCAGCATTTCTCCCAAAGCTGATAGAGCTGCTGCGCACCTGGAATACTCCCCAGCTCCATTTTCTTCTTCCGAAATGGAAGAGTGTGGGAATGGGCTTGAATCTCTCCCTTCAAAAATTTTTCCTGATACTATCCTCGCGTTTCCATCGGCTGGCAATACGCATGAATTGCGTGCAGAAGCTCCTTTGAGTGTCTTTCTTGATATTATTGCTCCTCCTTATGAAATTCCAAAAGAAAGAATTTGTAGGTTCGTTCCCAATGTCAGAATCGAATACAATGTCATGCATACACATATCTGTTGCCACTTAGGAATTATATTTTGAAAGCGAACCTTGCAAGCAATCGTTTGTATATCAAATACTTATATGCAGAAGTTAGGAAAATGTTTAGTAATTTCCTTTACATCTTTTGCAGATTTTTTCAAGTTCTGCCGCAACGTCATCCGAAACCTTCGTGTGTAGATAGAAAAACTACTGACTCACGCGTAAATACTCGCATGCGGTTCAAATTATTGGTATCCGGTGGTCCCGAATTTTTTCATAGCTTACCCTATGGGCAACACCGAAAGTATCCGAATTGACTTCTCTCCTATAATATCCTTTATTGTGTTGACGTAATAAGTAGTTAAATGGATAATTAGCCGTTTCTTGCACATTATATTTCACAAATGATTCAGCGTATATTTTTTAATTTCTCAAATTATTTTTCGCATTCAAACAGGTTGGGGATGCATTTACTTTATAATATTATCTTTAGTACTTGTATATTTTCCCACGCTGTTATCGTTTTTAAAAAATGAATAGTTCAAAGGTAAATCTTACGCTTATACGTTTCGTGAATTTTATTAGCTTGATTTCAAATGTTTTTGGATTAGGATAAAATTCATTC
The DNA here is from genome assembly GCA_015476325.1 of Cardiosporidium cionae. Taxonomy (NCBI): domain Eukaryota; phylum Apicomplexa; class Aconoidasida; order Nephromycida; genus Cardiosporidium; species Cardiosporidium cionae. The sequence continues at coordinate 77,849 of JADAQX010000057.1, forward strand.
TTAAAATTGTACCGCTGATTTATTTCTCTGCATTACAACCGATCGTTATTCAGTTGAAGCTATCAATAAATGAATACGTAAGAACTATTGCTTTGTTTAATTTCTCTCAAATATTCATGTTTACATAATAAATTTTGTTGTACGCATTATCCTGTACTCATTTGGAGAGTAGGGGTTCCTCGCGTAGCAGGAAATATTTATCGCCATTAGTATATACAGGCTTCTCATTGCGCACCATTTGAGGTGGATAATTGGAGGAAGCACACAATTCCATGTTGCTTAGGCTACTTCTTATTCGAGATACCGTGTGCAACATTTTGAGCTCGTTTAAGCTTTTAAAAGAATTTGATTTAAGCATTAAAGTACAGAATAAACACAAAAAACGGACGCATTTCTTTTCATTTAGTCAGAATGAAGAACCTTTCACGCGGTTTCGCGGATAGAATACGTATGGCCAAGAAGCCCTGATATTTTTGCAACGAAAAGTTTACGCTATTTTGTTCTCCCTCGCACACTTCAATAATAGGCAAACATGGATAAGAATTCATGCCGTACAGAAAGAAGGGTTTGACAGCGCTGAAAACAAAATCTCGTTGCTAGTTACTGTGTAGTGTACGTTAAGATTAACATCTCTAACCATTGCAAAAATTGTATTTTCATTAATTTCTTCAAAAAAACTATGTGAAAGCATTTTTATGAGCGCTCCTTTATGTGGTACTACTCAAGTAGAGTGCCATACAAGGAAAAGACTATTCATACAGTTGAAGACATGCATTGATGCAAACGAGTTCGTTCAACCCAGAAAATTTGATCTATAAGCTACAGGAAACTAGGATAGAAGTAAACAGCCGTATGATCAAAGTTGCTACTGATTTCCTGCCTAGGTTTGTACATGTATCATTTCTTGCTGCGGCTCGGAAGAAAATGAAGAAAAAATGCATGCTAAAGCCTACAGCATAACCTGACAAAGTAATAGTACTGCGATTGCACCAAATAAGGGTGCTTCTCCAACCCCAAATAACAAGATGTATCCAATACAATAGCTACGCAGCATCGCTTTTGTATCAACGAAACAATTTTTCCTTCAGCAATAACTGCAAATTGTTCATGCTAATAAAAGGAAACGCTAAAGCAAAATTTTTCATTAAAATACGAAATTACTGGAAAATAATTTTGTTTTTTAAAGCCCCAAATCAATGCGAGTACTTCAAAAAATCATTCAGCCTAATTACATCATAAGGGATATTCCTATGGTTTCTGCATATCATGGAAGTAACGACATCATCAAATAGGAGTTCGAGTGTGGCATCGTCTAAGGCAGATTTTCAACACTTAAAAAATTTGCTTTACATTAAAACTCCAAGGCAAATTTTGTCCACTATATTCTCTTGGCAATCTAGGGTTTTTTAAAGTAATAATTTATCCCTAGGATTCCCAGTCGAGATGTAATAAAGAAGTACTTACTACAATATACAGTAGAATATCATAAGTAGAAATGACTATTGTGGAGAGTATTTTTACCCTTTGTGTTACACACAAGTTTCGATGGAAATATGCTATCGAATGTTTTATCATTTTGTATTCATCAGATGGCTCATGTGTGTGTAATTGTAGCTTTTTCTAGTATACGGTTTTAATCAATGAGCGAAGTAAAGAATTTACTTAGGAATTATTAATGTAGTGTGCCTTTGCACACTTAAGAAAGTGAGCGAGTGGCAATGTAATGCAATTGTGAGATGAGAGCTCTCCACATTGTGTATCTGTTTCGGTTATGAAACAGACCGCATGGTAGGGACTTGTGATCCGTAGAAGTCAGACCTTACCTTGTTAAGTCGCTACGACAGAGCCAGAGATTAATAATACTGAGAGTATATCAGACCCATAGGTTGACTACACGTTAATAGTGAAGGTGAATAGCGGTTTTGAACGAGGATCGAATTTGGGCTGTCGATGCCCTTAAGTTACGAGTTTATTATTAGCAAGACCACTCTGAGGTTGATGAGCTTAGTTGCTCCAGCTTTCCGTTACTCTTATTCTCTTTTTGATAGAAGGTTATTAAAGATTAAAGGAATGAACCTAGTGAGATATATTTATAGAACTAAGTGTATCCACCCTCTCAAACAATTAACAATCTAATAGTGTAAATAAAAACAATACGCTATTGATTGGATGAATCGTGCAACCGGAGTTCACCAACTAGAATTCATAGACAACTAAGAAAATGTATCTTTTACATAGATCATTGAAAACTGAGAGAATAATAAGAACTAAACTTAAAAACTAAAACTCTCCTTGAGCATTCTTATCGCGCCAATCATGTGTAAGTGTCACACTTTCGCTGTCTTTAGATCCTGTGCGCAGGTTTTGCGCTATCTGATTTTTGCTTCGTTGCACTCTTAACCATATTGCTTTCCACTTAAACTTTTTGAATTAACCCAGTGAAAGGGATCAAAGATTTTTACTCCAAAACGGAATTTTAAATATAAAAAGAAAAGTCATCCAATCGGTTAATTATAAATCATGTAAATTGATAACCACAAAATTATTTACAGCCTACAATACAGGTACAAATTACCTTTAGTATGAATATGAATAATGATTCTCCATTACTATACACTCAAACCAATTTTATTGCTTACAGACTCGGGTAGTTTATGGGATACTTTCGTAAGAGCAAAATATTTTAAAACCCCATGAATAGCTAAAATCAACAAAGTAATCAAAACAACAGCTAATAAAATATAGAATCCAACTTGGAAAAAAGAAATATTTGTAACTTCAGGGCTCTTCAAATACCACGCAACATGAGCGAAAGCAAGGGAGGGTATTTGAATGTAAACAAAATCAGTAAATCTAGAACTAACAGGTAAATGAGATGAAATAACACCCAAGGCCTTATTGTCCTCGATCATCTGCAATGCCTTCTCAGTGACGCCCTCTTCCGAGCCTAAAACTTCAAATATTGTATCATTAGGAAACAATGGCGCAAACAACTTCTTGTTAGCATCAGAATAAACCAAAAGCTTTCGTGGTGACATTTCTAATACTTCTAGTAAAGAGCCGTAATCCTCTATTCCTTCGTGACCCGATATTAACGCAACGGGTTTGGTGATAACAGCTGGAATCGAATGATCATATGATTCTCCTAACCAAGCAGAAGATTTGTCGTTAAAATTTCCCAACAAAAAATACAAGTGGGTCATATGCGCTCTCTTCAATTCAATTGAGCTTAAGGGGCTTTCGGAGACGACATGTTTGATTTCAATCATTTTGCCGTCTTTCATGTATCGATCAGAAATTTTTTCCATTATTTCTACCAGCAAGTCTTCCCATAGACCAGTTGAGGTATTCCTAATGCGTAAGGCATCATCCCAATCAGCAGCAAAGCTCGCTACGTAAATTTTTCCCGATTTAACAACTTCATTTAAGGCATCATCCGTTGTATCGCTTAAAATAGGATATGCTGCATCGGTAGGAGTGGGAGATTGCGATACAAGAAGAGAGTACGTATCATAACTTTGCAAAAAAATGGACTCAAAGGAGTATTGAATTTCGCTGAATGCCACATCAACAGCACGGCGGAGACTCGTTGTCGTCTTGAAATCTAAAGCTGCGGGCTCTACATGTTCAGTCATTTCTTTGGAGTCAAACGCGCCACTATCAGATGGGTTAAAGTCAGGAGCTCCATACGTCTCTGAATCAAACGCGCCACTATCATATGGGTTAGAGTCAGGAGCTCCATACGTCTCTGAAGCACTGAATGCAACTATTGCAACAGCGGCAATACAAAAAAGTTTCTTCATTGTGACAAACTTCATTTTAACAGCGCAAAGTTTAGAATAGGAAAACAGTAGCCTTATTATCTGAAAGAAACACAACACAAAACAATTTTGCATAGCTATTTTGATCGAAGAATAAGACAAAAACAAAGTGAATATGAATGCAAAAAACATGACGCATTTCGGGCAGTATAATTACTAGAAGAAATCATCTTCATTCTCAAAAGCACATTGAAACAATTAAAGACTTACGCCGTAAGAAAAGAAATGTCAAACAGAAAACGCAGACTACAAAGCAAAAACAGTTGGACGCATAGAAAGCGTTTACTTTCTAACGCAGTAGAAGAAGAAAAGTACTGTGGTATAAACTTCTGTTCACAAGAAGGCCAATTAAAAGGAGATATGGGGGTCATGCTCTAGGTGAGATGGTTGTGAGGTAGGTGTTTTGATCCGATTGAATGTTCTAGTGTTCCAGCGCTAGCTGCTGTTGTATCGAAAGATGCTTTACTTTGGAAGCAATAAAATTGAGTTCGAACTACCCATTTATCTCCGATTCTGCGTTTACTTCTACGCGTATGTTAGTTGTCAATGTTCTTGGTTGCTCGTCAACGTCGGTTGGTTGTATTTGTGTGCATTCAAATACAGATCTAGTCAACTCGTATCCTACTTTCCGCTACTACCCGGGCTTTTCCGTAACTACTTTCAACGTGGTTTTAACTAAGTCCTAACATACATCATTTCATTAACTCACTTTCATTCCTACACTACTTACTCACTGTATAATTACTAAGCATAAGCATTAATCACTTAACCTAAACATTAATTACTTAACCTAAACTCTAATTAAACATTACTTATTTACTATCTACATACGCTACAAACCCATTTGTTACATTTGTACTGTCAGTTTTGTTTTGCATTAATCATTAGTTTTTCTTTCAATGTATTTATTAGAAGGGAATTTTGGGCTGCAAATGAAGGCTGTAAAACCTAAGACACCATGGTTTGGTAATTTTTTATGAGCTTTCTCGTGATTAATGGTTATTTTTCACATATCTAAAAAGACTTATTTACTCCAATAACTACCCAAAAGTTTTTTACTATCTTTGCTCGTTTTTTGCGATAGTTATCGGTCCCCTACCACATGATATTACGATGCTCAACACGGTCTAACTTTAACAAATTAATGATGGCCAATCGTGCAAGGAGGGATGGTATAACCAACGTTCTGTATAATTAAATCACAAGAAAAAGCAATTTTGATACCATATTTTTACACACCATTTTTATCACTATCATGCTATAGGCCTTTCGTGTAACAAGCATAGAATTGTAGAAAGGAATAAGTATAACTTGGAGTACATTGCATGAGGTGTATGAAAGAAGTTTGTGGTTACTCCGTAATCTGTATTTATTTTAAATAGTAACAAAGGAATGCGAAGCGATTTAGAAATTGTTCGAGCGCACGCTAACACGGACGACGTCGATGAGCGATTAAGTTTTTCAGTTTTTACTTTCGGGAACTTTCAAATTTCATTTGGATACATATTCAGTTAGGAATCTACGTGCGAATTCATCTTCATTTCTCATTCACACGTCCACAAAAACATAATCATAACATTTCCACTTTTAATCATACAACGGAGTGCTGAATGATTAATGCGTCAAAAAATACATTCATTCGCTTGAGCATTGTGCATAACAATACATACGTTACACTAGATTCGTGCAGCATGCAATACTTTGTCAAAACCCACAATTTCCTTTATTCTAATGCTATGAACTAAGACATACTTCTTCATCTTACTGATTTATTGATGTAATAAAAACCTAAACAGCCCGCCCTCGGTGACTCCTTTCTCCAACGTATCTTCAAGTCGCAGACTACCATCAAGTATTCACCTTACAATAGAGGGCCAAAGCGCTGACGCATTGCAGAGTAATAGCAAGGGAGTTATGATTTTTGAGGGTAATACAAAGACATGCAATTTTTGCCTCTGAAATGCTGCGTATTTCAATGAAGATCAACACCTTGTCCAATCTCCATTTATCGACAATCACATAAATAAATAAAAACACTTGTTTTGTCTTGAAGAGCAATCGGCTTTTCCAATGATACTCTTATTCTATAATTGCTGCCCTGTTTTTATTCCCGTTTTGCTCCTCTTATCTTTCCTTTGTACTTTATACTATCCTTGAATTTTTTTGTTATTCTGGCCGCCTACTCATGATTCAGTTCTTTTGAGTTTGTGGAAGAACATGATGACAACGTTGGATATGGCAACCTGCAATGAAGTCCTTTCCTCTCGTCATTCTACTTATGATGTAGTCATTATAGGCGGTGGTATTGCAGGATTAGCCGCTGCCAAAGCTCTGTTGGAGCAGTCTCAATCTCTTGGGTAGGTACTATTTCTTAATGAGGCTTGACCATGCCATTTTCCAAAAAGCTTGGTTTCTCCACTCGAGAAGAAAAATGAATAGAGTGTATCTGTTGTATGGGAATTTCCACCCATGTCCTTATATTAATAGCGAGAAGCAATGGCGCAGAGAAGCGTAGTCCGTTCTCAAAATTAAATGCAAAAAGGGCTGAAAAGTGAGCAGATCTCTCTATTTCTGCGTGTTCGGGCTGGGGTTTCTCTTCCTACCCCGTCTTTGTTGTATCTTTTTTCAGTCCATCCCCTCTACGTGTGGTAGTATTGGAAGCTAAGGAACGTCCTGGTGGACGTGTTTGTCAGCAGGAAGTGTCACTCCATACAGAGGATGTTCTCACTTCCTTCGTGGAGGGTACACTCTGTGGTGAAAAGAGCCATGCTATACAGGCTTACACGACAATAGATACTGGAGCATCCTGGCTCCACGGCATTAGTGGCAATCCTCTCTATAACTTCTACAAAGTAAGCATTCCAAAATTGCACTATATAAAGATATATTTAAATAGAATAGAACCTATTCTAGCGGCAGTATTTTTTTTTTTTTTTGATGTATACTTTGTGAAGTAGTATGAAACATTCTGCACATTCTCCTTTTTCTTAGTGAGAATAGCATAAGTTTTTTTTTTTTTCTCGGATGATACCCTCTTTGCCTGGTATTTTATTGTTGATACAGCACAAGTATCTCTCTCTATTTTTCCCTCTATAAATAGAGAAGAAAATTGTGGAAAAAAAACCAAGGCACTACGCCTATAAAATTTCAATGCTTCTTGCAATGGAGAAGAAGTTTCCTCTAGGATTCATGGTTTTATAAAACCATTTTTTTCTTTTTACATTCTATCTTCTCGCCTGTATTCTTCCAAGGAAATGCATAGAAGTGATGGATGTGCAAAGGAGTAGTGATGATTGAAAAATTAGGAGGCATGGTTCTTCATAGTATAACTCTTTTAAATTCTAAAATATGTGTGTTTTCAAGGATAGCATGGCTGTCGTTAAAACAAAATTTGCAGAAGGAGAACTTGGTGATTGTTTAACAGAAGAAGGTTTATATTCTCAATATTGTCCATGGGCCTTATATGATGAAAAGGGACAGAAAATTCCTGAATCTATCCAAGAAGCATCCTTTGCTATATTTCAGGTAATTTTTCAAGGAATAAAAAGTATAGCATTCTTTGAATTTTAGTAGGAGAAGGAAGTATTTAATGTGGAAAAGTTGTCATAACGTGTGTAGACTGCAAGCATTCTTTTTTGGATGTCTTCTATCCTATCCTGTGATTTACATATCAAAAAGGGAGATCAAACGGCATGAAAAAAGGAAAGGAAAAGGATTTTATATATATTTTCATCGGTTAAAAAACATACGAGTGAAAATCAAACTACTAAAGATTGTTTATCCAATCCAAAGGCATAGTTTTACAAAATTCCTTTAGACGTTGTGGTGAGAGATGAATGCATTTTTTTTTTTTATGGCTTCACATGTTTTTTTTTCTTCTGAGTTGTTTGGATTATCTCTTAGTAAAAATGAAATCCATTTTTTTTTCAAAAAAATATTTTTTGCGAAGGAGAAAATCTTAAACTTCTACTAGGTATTTTTGTTTACCTTTTATATTCTTCCACTTTGATCTGTTTCTCTAAATAAATTCTTTCCTATCTTCTCCCTTTTATATGTTTACTCTGTGCGCTCTCAGTTTTGTTTTTTTGGATGAATTTCATTCTTTTCTTTATTCAAAATGCATTCACCTTCATTTTTACACATTTTTTCATAGCAAGCGATGCGGACGATTGAACAGCGCTATCCTTCTCCAGCAGAAACAAAATCTTCTACACCTTCTACCGTTTCTATTCCTCTGACTACAAAAGGGAAGAATTCTACATTCATTGAAAGGTAAAGTCCAGAATAAAAGGGGGGGAGGAGAGGATTTCTACGCAGGGAGAATCCTGAGGGTATTTTTATCCACTAGAAGAATAATTTTTTATAAGTTTTTATTATTTTATTTTAATACTCTGGAGGCCTGCTTTTTAGTATCTCCTGCAATGGCTAGAATGCCTCCTCTCTAGATGTGTTTTTCTTTATTTTTAATGAAAAAAAATGGATTTTTTACACCCACAATGAAGAGGGAGTGATGCATCGGCTTCGATTTCTCTTTGGAAGCCATTTTTTCTTTGAAATAAATACGAGTGTGTGGCTGGCTCAAAGAGAGAGAGAGAGAGAGAGAGAGAAAGAGAAGATTTCAACTATTATAAAGTGGAAGAAATTGAATCATTTAAAGATTCCAAGGAAGAACTCTGGACAGTGCCTGTAGAAATAATACATCAGAAAAATACAATGATGAAACAAGAGATTATGGAAATATTGGGTCAATGCATTTTATTAGTGAACAAAATCCACTTGTTTTTATTGCTGTGTAATCCATTAGATGCAGTCTCTAATACGCTATATTTCTTCGTTTTAGTTCATCCCTCTCCTCTGTAAAGGAAGAATGCTCTATGGGTTTCGCTGTTCAAAAAGAAGTTCATAATTTATTAGGCCATTCCTCTTCAAGGATGATGAATTCCTCTCAATTGCATGTATGTACACTTTGCTTTATTTTCAAAACGGATTTTTTGTGCTCTCAGAGAGGGTATTTCTTTGTTTTTTGATATATAGTTTGTAGGCGTTTTTATCTTAGCTAGAAGTGTAGAAATCATCGATGGAAACACACCGTGTGGAATTGAAACTCCATAGGGAGCCAACATGTAGGAGAAAAAGGATAGAATTGCACCTATAGAGAGAGAGTGAAACTAGGATTCCAATGAAAACACGTGTGAGCCTGAAGAATGCATAGAGGGGAGAGTATACATATGGAAGGAACGTTCTATAGTAAGCTGTGAGAAAGAAGAGAGAAATATATAGTGAGACGAATCGACAGCTATTCATGAAAAAGTGGAGAAAAAAATGAAATGGAATTCCTTCACTCAACAAAATTGTGCAGCCATTAGCACACTGTGTTGTGATGTTTTCATTCTTATTGGCTTGTAAAAAGCATCCTTTCCACAGTGAAAGAATGCTTTTATGGAAGCATTCTCTCTATAGGAGCTTCCCATTGTTTCTTATTTTGATTGATTCTGTTATACCGCAGAAATAGTAGTATTTATTTTCAAATTTGTGGTTTTATATGAATTTGTTTTTATGAAGAAATGAAGGGCAATGGCCGATATCTCTACTTAACTCTATACATATTTCATAAATATTAGTATACAGTCACTCTCTTTGGATGAATCCTATCCATTTTTGTAAATTTAATTTTGTTTTTAGGATTGCATTAGCTTTTTCCGAGAATATATTAGTGAGTACTGTGCGGCTGATCTCTTTGAATGCAGTCTGAATTTGTGGATGCTGGATGATGATTATGAAGGTGATCAACTCCTTGTAAACAATTTGTGGAAAAGTAAGTTGGAACCTTATAGTCTTTTGTTTTGATGAGATCTTTTTAGCTGCCATGAGAAACCATTTTTTTATGAAACTCTTTCTTTTTCCTGTTCTTATCTATAGCCTTTTTGTTTAATGGAATATCCATGGTTTGTGGATTTCCACACTGTATATATTTTTTAATGAATTTTTCTCTTTATATTTTTTAATGAATTTTTCTCTTTTAGGTGTCATCGTTCCATTGGTAGATGCACTTCCAGAAGGTGTTCTGCAGCTGTCTACTGAAGTCAATCACATTCTTTGGAAGGATGCTGCCTCCAAGGCAAACGCTCCCTGTATAGAAGTGCATTCCCACTGTGGCCAGGTGAAGTAAATACATACTTGCTGGATTTAGGAAAAATGTGATCATTCCTATAGAATTGCATTTCTTTGGAAAGAAACTCAACGTTTGTTTTTTCTACAAAAATTTTCTGTAGCCGCTGAGTAGCCCCCTTGTGCATAGCAGTTATTACAAAAAAGTAGGGAAAGAGGGGTTCTTTGTAGTTGTCTCCCTCCTCTCATAAAGTAGTACATTTTAAAGAGGCTATGATATCAAGAAATGCCAAAATATTTGCATTCCATATTCACAGGAAGGTAAGAAATACTCTTAGTGTAGTGTCTGGAGTCCTCTTTTTTGAAAGAAAAACATAAAAAGATTTTTAATTCCCACGAAAAGCATTTTCTCTTTTTTTTATACTTTTTTCTCTCTCCATCTGCAGGTATTTCATTGCTCCTATGTAATCATTACGCTACCATTGGGTGTCCTACAAGCCACCCGACACACGCTTTTTTCTCCTCCCTTACCGCCTTCGAAGCAGAACGCCTTTGATTTGCTTAAATTTGGTGTATTTGAGAAGATTTATCTCCATTTTGATACTCCTTTTTGGTCTGATTTATGCTCTGATCGCTACATCGGTTTATTAGGTGAGGAAGTGCGATTATCTTCAAGCGAGAAGAAGTGCATTTTTGAGGAAGCCTTGGCCTGTGAGCATCCCTCCCTCTATACCGCGATCAGAACTCTTATTGATACACTTTGTCTTCGTATTGTGAATCTATGGACTTGCTTCCAAAAGCCTGCTCTGGTACTATTTGTTTATGGACGGGGTGCTCAATTGATTGAGCGATTGCCAGCGGAGATAACGCTTCGTAGTATTTGTCACCGTTTGGAGAAATCTTTTTCAATAAAACTGAATGTGCCGCGTGCGGTCATTGAATCCTCTGTTATTTCTGAAACTCCTCTAGAGCTGTCATCTTCTGCCCCCTCTCCCTCTCCTGCTGCTCAGTCTCCTTTTTCTGACGCCTGCAATGCTATTCTGAAACGTTTATCTATCCATAATCCTTGTGAAATTCAAAATATCTCACAATGTAGGCATGCATCCCCTTCTTTGTCAGGGAAAGGCGCACCCTTATCGACAGAACACATCTTTGAGTGCGCTACCAAGGCTGCGAACAGTTTGAATGCATCTAATTTGGAAAGCCAAGCCAGCAAAGATGCATTCATCTGTTCCTCCTCTGGAATAAAAGAAGCAACGCTCACTGGATGGCATATCACCAATTGGGGGTCAGATCCTCATTTTCGGGGCTCTTTTACGGTTGTCCCGTGTGGTGCTACCCTCGAATGCATGGACGCATTGGCAGAGCCCGTTAATGATAGGTAGTACAGATGCAGTGTGTGCAGCAGTATTTTAAAATGCATTCAGGAGTGTGAAGGAGAGATTTTAGGGAGCATTTCGACGTGTGCTGCGTTGGTAGATAGTGCGATGATGATTTCCATTAGGGGAATACTATGTTTGGCAAGCATGGCGATGATTTCGTTTGCAGTGTATATCAGAAACATTTTGAGTATACGTGAAGTTTCTTGAGTGCTCATGGATGGAATGGCTTATAGGCATTTAGTTCATGAAACAGCTATTATTATTTTTCATGAAAGAGCTTATTGTTTTCTTTGTAGGCTCTTCTTTGCAGGGGAATCTACATGTAAAGAGCACATTGGAACTGCTTCTGGGGCTTATTATTCGGGGATAAGAGAAGCAGCTGCTTTATTTAAAGCTATGAAAGAAAACTAATCCATTCAGAATTGCTTAAGTACACAATTACACCGTAAATGTTTACTATTTCCATGTAAGAAAAGGCAAATCTTCTTGCTTTCAACTAATATAGAACCAGGCTACCACGCTAATGCGTAGCAAATTCGTACACCTTGCAAGATCTGCTGTATGGAAGAATTTTGATTTATTATTGCACTATGTTTGAACTTCTTTTTTATAAATTGCGTCATTCCATTTTAGAGTTTTCGCAATTAGAGCTGTCAAACCAATTCCTTTTAAAAACCGATTCTGCTTATTTTAGCAGCACAAAATAATGGAATTGTTAAATCATTCAGAATATAATGATAAGATTCCCTAAACCTGATGCGCAAATACAGCTAATAGCTCTACATTTATAGAAAGAACGCGGAGAATCGTGATAGTATCAAGCCACAGTGAGTATTTATAAAATAAGTTATAATACAATTTCTATTAGGAGCGGCAGAATATTTGTTCGACTAGTGCAGCATTGTTGGTTTATATTTTCTGGTTTGCTTTTGTGTAACATGTTTCCTGCCGCAAAAGTATAAATGATTGCATGTAACCCAACTACGTACTACTGCTACTATGTGGAAAAGATTTTCGTCAGTGAAACGACCGAGCTACACCGATCTCTTAAATAATCACGCCTTACTCGTAACAATCGCTTAAGGTAACAGACACTACCTCTAGTGTAATTCTCACTATGTATCAATCTTCAATCTATCCATGTGCAATCCAGCAAGTGCTTGCAACGCATTCTTAATAGTAAATCTTTGTCATATCATGAGGAACATGACTGTGGTTTCCAAGGTTCTGTTGCTCCCCTAAGTACTTAACTACTTTTTTGAAATGATCAGTAAATGAATAGCTTCACTTTGTCATTTCTTTAAATGTTTGAGTACTGTATTGGAGAAGTTTTGTAATTCACAAACAATGCCTTTACGTAGAAGGAAATAGTAGGTGTATCATCAAAGTGTCTGCTCAACTCTACGCAGGAAGTACTTGGTGGGTTTCATGAGTAGGAAAGTAGTAAGACGGGGAACTTACCTACTTGGAGTTTGATTCTTTTCACGAAAGAATAACAAAACTTTCGAACAATAAAAAACAAAAAAAGAGTACGTACTAGCAAGCAGTTTCATTGTGAATTTTCAATGCAGAATTAATTCACATGTGAAGGAACTTCAAGTGAAGAAATGCTTGCAACCGAATGATGAAAGCTAAGCAAAACGTCAAGGAAATTGCAAAACTAACAGTGACAACTAACAATAATCTTCTCATGCTGTGTCAAAATTGAAAAGCGAAACAAGAAGAAGGCCTATCAGCGCCGCATACTATTTTACGCAATTCACACTGGGAAAGCCTATGTGGTACGATCAAAATTTGCCTATGCGTTTCCTCACAGTAAGGTAATTCAATGCTCCCTACTTTCTATAATGCAATGGAGCTTATAATTTTGTCCAAACTCCATTCAAGCATATAGGGTAATTAAAAGCGCACATTGTACAGTGTCTATGGTTTTTTGATTCAATCAACATAAATAGTTTCAGGAGAAGTGGCATTAACAACGTCTACATTTCCATAGAAGATGGTTAACGCTTGCTAAGCTTCTTTTAATTTATTATAAGCCTCCATGACGCCTGAAATCCATTTTTCAACAGCTGGAATTTGCAAGGAATGCCCCACACGCTTTTCTAAGGACCATCTGACAGGTAGTTTGAGAACAACGATTTTGCAATACAACAAAGTTTAGGCCAAGAATACACTAAAAATCCTAACTATAAAACATAAGAGAGTGAGGATATAGTCGGATGAATGAATCCAGCAAAATGCGTTTACCGCTTCTAATCTGTTTTGGAGGATGCAGGGAGCATGCTAACACTACAGCCGATAAACGTAAGAAGATTCGAAAGCATAAATTAAGAGCAAACGCAACGAATACATTTATTAACATTCTTTTACACGTTGAAACCCTTCGCTTCCCCTAGACATTGTCAAGGTGCAAAATGAGTATACAAACAGAAGCATTTACCGGACAACCATGTAATCATTTTGATAGTTGCAGTTTGGCAGGTTGCAATAGGCCTGAAGGGTATCAAGCAATTCTTCTTTCAGGGTTGCTTTTTCTATTCCCTTCCATGCTGCAAATTGAATGAAAATTCACAGAAAACTAAAACGCATCACATGGTTTCCACTTGTTGCTAGGCAGCTCAGTATAATCTCCAGTAATAGGAATACAAAATGCAGGTTCTTCTTGAATATGTGTAATGCTTACAGCGAATGCAAAACTCTCAGTAGCAAGGGAGATCACATAAGCTACTACAGGGCACTCATAAGCATATATCCATGCAGAAAAATGACGATATCTTCCCTTTCAAAAATAAAAAACAAACTAGTGGAGGAGGCATCCTCTCAAGAAAATGTAATAAACCACTTTCTGCCTAAAAAACGTACGGCCCGATTTAGGAAGAGATTCCACCAAGTTACGATGAAGAATCTTTTCTTTATAGGTTAATCGTTGTCGCCATAATACTTTTTCATGAATTCTGAAGGGATCCAAGGATTCATATTGTAATGGAAACCACATGTCACTCACAGAAACTGTTTCATCTTGTGCCTCTATGGCAGAGTGCTTGGAAATCTCATCATAAGTATAAAACACTTTCTCTATTCCTTCCTCTGAATCCTCTAGCTCCTCCTCCTGTATCTCAGAGAGCGAGTCATCTAAAAGAGATATACATCCAAACAAGCGTTCGTCAATGAACTACCACAGCCACCAACCCAAAACACACCACAGCATGGGATGGCAAACATATGCATAAATTATAAAGGATAAGAAGACACAGAAATGCCTCTATTCTCAGGATGAAAGCAGAGAAATTCATCAAAATGCCTCTCTTTTCGAATTCTACAAATTCTCCGCAATGGTCATGAAAGGAAGTCCAACCGGTCAGGCATGATATCCTATTTTTCCATTATAGGATGGAGAAATGCAAACAGAAATGAGGCTAAGTAACGATGCATTCCCAGCCACTCTCTCACATTGTAAGACATCCTGCCATCGTTTCATGTGCTTTACCTGGAGAGAGAGGAGTAGTTTCTCCAACAAGACATTCAGCTGTAGAGGGAATCTCAGAGGAGCAATCTTTTGAAAAGCAAGGGTGACCGAGGAACACATCCTCGTGAGAAGTAGAGAGAGATGTAGAGGCAAAGTGTGGATGCATGGATTCCGTTTGTGGGTAGCAAAATTGTTGGAGTTTAGAGGAGAGATACGGAGTTTCTGGATATCTATGGCTATCTACCGTTGAATACGATGCAATGGTCCCACTAACACGATCCAAATCCTCAGTATCTATAGAAGCAGGAGCATTCTCCAAGGAAGGCGAGAGTATCCGTAAGGCTGTAGTATCAAGCAGTGGCAGGGATTTTTCTTTTGCTACATCTATATGCATTATTAGCAACAGAACAAGAATGAAGACTAAAATAAAAAAATTGGATTCTCAGCTATGGCATCCAAAGATTCAGCATAAAATGAAAAAAAAACAAAACAAAAACTCAAAGAGAGTGTACATTTTATCCCTTCCTACGTCTCTTTTTCTTGCATCTCCTCAAGCCATAGAAGGCCAAACATCTCGCACACAGAGTTTTCTCTTTCCAATGCATTTTACTCTCATCTTCTCAA
Source organism: Cardiosporidium cionae (assembly GCA_015476325.1). Taxonomy (NCBI): domain Eukaryota; phylum Apicomplexa; class Aconoidasida; order Nephromycida; genus Cardiosporidium; species Cardiosporidium cionae. The sequence goes on from JADAQX010000057.1 coordinate 93,253, forward strand.
CTTAAAAGTTTACTTCTTTATTTCTCTTTCCTGGCCTGCCATGTTTTATTTCCATGTTTCTCTCTCTTCCTTTTTTTCTCAGAATCAAACCCATCGGAATGATTGCAAACATGCCTGTTTGTACATCTTCTGTTTCCATAGGAGAGGTCAGTGAGGCTTCCAGCACATCCACACAGGAAGGGGTAGAAAGCGATTCTTTAAAAATACAATCACTATCAACTATTGACAAAGGATATCCTGTCTCCTCTGGCACCCCCTTGGAATCAAGAGAAGTAATACTGGGAGATGAAGAAGGAATTAATTTCCCTTTTAAACGCATTGTAGCAAGAGCCAGGGCAAATTGCCGTCGACTATCGGCCATGGCCGGAGGTAAAGAGGGGCCATATACTCGAGGGGCAGAGGGATTACTTGTCGATGGATTCAGTTCTGCTGGATGCGCCTTCAAAATGCCTGTAGAAACAGAGAGAATGCAAGGTGAAAATAAAGAGAAAATTTGATAAATAGAGTGGATATAGGCAACCGCATTTAGCAATTTTTCGTAGTATTCACCGACACCCTGGGAGACTCCTTCAACCCCTCTCGCTGATTCCAATACTTCCTACGTATCTTCATATCCCCAGCTTCGATAGAAGGATCCACTCCCTACGCAGGGGATGCCACCACGTATATCCTTTTTGTTTAGATATCTCCCACCTATACTCTCTTTTACGCCTCCTAACTCTTATTTAGGGAGGAACATTCTTTTTCATATATATCACATGGACATTACACACTCTCACATATATATATATATATATCACATGGACATCACACACTCTCAAATATATATATATATCACATGGACATCACGCACTCTCACATATATATATATATATATCACACGGACATTCCTTTTTCCTATATATATATATAGCACAGTGACTCCATCATACTCTTTCAAACATACAACCATTACTGCATTGTCTCACCTATACGACAGTCGACTACATCACACACTGATATCCCACTGAAAAAACTATCCTCTCCACTCTCACAGGTCAAAATCCCATCCCTCACACTTCATGGCATTGTAAGAGTACAACGAACGTTCTTTTTCTTTGGTTATAATAAGCTGCGCACACATATCACCAACAAGCAGAAAATCGGAAGGTAAATCGTCAATATCCTTATAAATGCCTAATTCAGCAAAGAAATCATTTCCAATCGCTCTCGTATCGGATGCAATCGTAGTTTCTACAGTAGCCTGGGATTGCATTTTTGAGTATCTACCCTCAATGTAGTCGCTCTGATCGTCCAAGGAGAGAGATTCAGGGTCGTGCTCAGGAAGAGGTTGAAAGGATGCTTTCTCATCCAATGGTGCCAGTCTAAGAGCTCCTGAATGAAGAGAAAGTGGAGAGGAAGGCACACTGGACGATCGAACAAGAGGCGAAGCTCTGAGAGACAAAGGGGGATTTTGCAAAGGCTGTGAGACGGATAGAGAGGTTGCAACAGCACTGTTTCTCGTGGAAACAGTGAATCGCTGGCTGGTATCACTGGGATGGGTAGGCGGTGCATGCGATTCCACAGAATCGATCATTTCTCGCTGGTATACATCGTTCATGGCAGCGGCTCTACAGGCCGTTTCATTCATCGAAAGGCGTTCGTTGTGGGCAGGAGAGGATGGTCTGGCAGTCACCAACGGTGCCCTACCAGGCGGCGTGTGAATCCCCTCTTTTGTGGCCGCATCCCACCCATACCCTCCATCGGCCTTCTCTAAAACAGCGGGGATGTCTCCCGTCAGAGATGTCATTTTTTCCCATGGAAGAGTTTCGAGATGGGGAGATTCTCCCACTGTGGGTATCTTTGCTCGCTGTGCGCGATCATTTGCTTCTGTGGATGAAATCGAGGTGAGTGAGGCGGATTCTGAAGCCTCCAAGGATGCCCCTCTACCCACTGTGGGTATGATAGAACACAGCGGTGCCTGTGCGCTGGAAGAGGGCAAGAAAGGCATCCGCTGAGAGATCAACGCGGTAGAGGCAGTATCAGCCAAAGATCCCTCTGTAAAGGCAACACCCGAGGTGGAGGCGTCTCCATTCGGCATCGCCAGGGCAGTACCCTTCGTCAGGCACTGTGAGGGGAGAGAGGAGATGGATATTCCATTAGAGGGCAAGAGTAGCTGCGAATGAGCACCAGAGCGCTTCGATATCACTCTCAACCGACTCCGTCGAACCTGTGGCATCGTTATACCTCCCTGAGAATCGGAAGTCTGTACAGGCAAACTCCTAGTGGAGGGGGTCACGGCGAGGGGAAGGCGCACAGTAGACGAAGGGGTGGCTGCGTCTGGAGAGGGGGTACAGTAGGAGGAAGCCGCCAATGGTTCTGTGTGGCTCTCCATGGTGCAGACAGAGGCAGAGTGAAATGAGGCGATGCCTCCCATGGCCAACGTCGACTCTGTAAAAGTGTGTGTGGGTACATCCATTCCGGTGGCTACCAACGGAGAAAGTGCTACCATTTGTTTCGAGTTTGGTGGAAATATGTGCTGGCAAGAGGGGGCATCACGATCCCCATCGACTGTGTATAAGGCGGTGCCACCCATGAGCACAGGGGGGAGGTGGAGGATGACAAGGAAGATCCACTCACAGCAGAGAGGGAATCGGGAAGATAGGAGAGAGAGGGATTCGATGGATTAAAGGGAGAAGGCACAGAGGACGCACCGCAGAGGGGAGAATCGAAATTTCAGAGAGTATTGGGGAAGAAATTGCAGTCCTAGACGATGGAGATGAAAATTTTAATCCATTCGATGGGTTGCCAACGTGTATCGGAGGAAGCGTTGAATAGGGAGGGTCAGCGATGATGAAGAAAAGGAGGACACAGGTGGAGTTATAACGTGACACTATGTGTAAATAGATAAAGAATCACCTTTCTCACTCACAGCACCGTTTATACAAACGTTGTGAGAATATCTTTTTCTTCTCTCGGTATCTTCAGTGGCACGGAAGGGCAATAGTTAACCCTAGTTTTAAAATGAAAGAAGAGAGCACTTTTCTTTGAACTGTTTTGATATCGTTTAGCTAGGGGAGAGGGATAGGCAGATCTACTAATGACACAGATTAAAGGCATCACGATGTGCAAGGAATTTGGGAGAAAGAATGCTTCCTATCCATAACCCCAAGAGAAGGAATAAGAAGGTTTAAAATATTCTGATTTGGAAAGTTAGAAAATGGGTAAACGTTTTTGATGATGAAAGGACCAAACGGTTATACGAAGGTGATGAGGCAGCCAAAACCACATTTTTCGTAATTGTTAGCCAAGATATCGAGCGGAAAAGTAATTTGAAAAACTTAATTCCAATAAACTACTCATGTGTGGAATTTTGAAAAAGTTCAAAGCCTTTGGGGCAACGGGAAATAATTTTCTTATTAAAAATAATTAGCTGGGGAAACACACCAATACAATTTCCAACGATAAGATAAATGCAATTTTTTGGTATTGAATGAATCAGACGACTCTGAGGATTCTAGCATACGGAGGAGAAGTCATACACACACTTTTTCCACGTATAGGTGTTCATTTGAAGCAAAAAACGTGCTCAGAAAGATTGCAAGGGTTAACAAGGATATTTCTGCATTCCAAGTAGGTGGGAGGGAAGCAAGATAATCACCTAAAAAATCCACAGATACAGCGATGAAAATAGGAGTATTTACATGAAAAAACCTGTAGCTGCAAGAGATTTTGTAAGAGGAGACCCATTGAAATAAAAATGAGTTCTACAAACTATTTAAAAATGCTTTAAATGTCGTTTTTGAAAGAAAACACAAAATTCTATACGATAGAAGAGAGTAACATACGAAAGATGTATGTTCTGGAAGATGCTATAGTATACTTAATATTCCTATGAGCAATAAAAGGTTTCAACAAGATAAATATTTTACATTACTGTGTGTTAGAGGCACTGTACACAGAATTTTCTCTCTTATTCTCTTTCTTATGCGTGTCTCAATGATGAAATCACTCGCACAAAATGCTTGTTATAAAAAAAAACCGTGCTCCCCATTGAAAACATGGCAAGAAAGCGCCAGAAAAATCAGTATTATAGGGTGGCTAGCACGAAGTCAAGAATTCCACGAAGAAAGTAATAGGAATAGAAAGAAAAAAGGTGAATACAGTTGCCAACACTACAAAACACAAAGTGCACGTATTCGCGATTGTCAGGGTCTCCATCAATGAGCAATTCGATTACACAAAATCAGCAATAAAAACGTATTGGTAGAGCACGTTTTCCAATCCTTCACAAAAAGTGAAAACATGCAGCTGGAAACATTTAAATTCTCTTGAACAGCTTCAAAGGCAAAAATCCTACGCGCTGCACAGGAAGAAATTTAACCTGGATAAGCAAGTCCCAAAAGGTTACCTCTCATGTTATTACCATCACAATTATAGAATTATAAGGGTAAGGAGAAGTAATAATACAATATTAAGAGAAAATGCTGCAGTTCACGTATATCTTGTTTCACGCAGGATCCAGAATGATGCTGTAACTACGCTACCTGCTTCAATCGAGCGAAAGGTAGAGGGGCTCTAACAAAATGTCAGGAATGGTAACTTACCACAAGGGAGTCAAAAAAATGGGTGATTCCGATGTATCATCCTCACACAAAAGATGGAATGAAGGCAGCCCTTTCATTCGAAATATAGTTTGACTCCGCCATTCGTATATAATTTGCAAGGGAGAGCTGACTCCCAGGTTACATATGCAGAATACTTCCAAATATTAAGAAGCGGCTATTATCAAAGTTTACAGAAAGGGAGTATATATCAAAAACAAGCCGCCACAAAAGAAAAACTTTAAACAGGGAGGTGTTGGTGTTCAATTAAGTAACAACCTATATTTCAACTGTAATTAAGCTTGAAATCGAAGTACTATGATTGAGAAGCGACAACTAGGTAGCAAAATGAAGAGGTACGCAACTTAGATGGCGTTGCAATAACGTTGATCCCATCGAAGCGATTGTGCTACTGAGTCATGGTACTTACATAGCTGGGGCGGGGCTATTTCTTCTGACAAATTTTCATGGCTGCTCAACTTTTTAAAGAAAATTTTTAAGTATCTATAGAATATTCTGAAATAACTATGATTTGACACAACTTGACTAAAATATCCAAAAAAGTGCAAATCATCTCGTTGTTTTTATTCAAATCTTTAGTAGTGGTATTCTAAAAATGCGAAACCAAAAGAGTAAAGTTAGATATTAACTAGCCAATAAAATAGATAAAATACAGGATTAAAAATGCAAATGATGAAATTAGAAACTTATGTCCATTTTGAAGAAGCTTTTCCGCATGCACATATAGAAACTATTGTCCTATGCTAAATGGAACACGCATGAATGGTAAGTTTGTTAGCATTTGCCAATCCAATACTTTTGAAAAGGAAAAATGACAATATTTACGGTGATGGCCAATATTATCATTGCATTATAATTACAGAACAGCAAGCCGGTACATTGCTGCAAAGGATTTGCTTTGCTTATTTCAACCTATCAAAACTGGTCAACCGAAATAAATAAATGAGTTAAAGCTGCCAAAATAACACATGAAATCACTCAATAGCAAGAATGCTTGATTTTGTAGAAAAGGAATACATGCCAACGTGAGAAAATACTGTTCGATAATTTTTATATATTGACAATGGAACCAGGAGTCAGACAGTATGTTTACATAGGCTACTTGAAAGTATATAAATAGATTAAATTACTCACTGAAAAGTGAAATACCCCTGCAGGAAACCAAATTCAATTTCTCTGTCGAGGTGCTTATGGATGGAAGTATTGAACAGATACAAATAATTAATATTATTCTTTATTACCACATTTTTTTTGCTTTTGAATCGTAACATTGATTTGTTCAAATTTTCCATTTTATCGTCAATCGCAAATAATTGTTGGATATTACCGCATCATTGAGAAATGACTTAAGTTCGGTCAGCATTCTGAATTAGCAAATGATGGTATATAGTAAGTTCCGAATTTCCATGGAATGCATACGTTTTCCAAGTGTTTTTCAGATGCATGATGTGTTTTAATTCTTGGCAGCTATCGTATCGATTTATATACAATATAATCTTTTGCTTTGAATCATAGAATGTATATTAAAGTGAGAATGTCCCAAACCCTGAAAACAAGCGAGAAGTTGCTAATTCACTTATCGCAAAACGCTACCTCGGTATATACAGACAGCATTTAGTTCTTTTATAATCAATAAATCGTTTGCATTATTAAATATTCCTCTATACCGTCTTGTATACGTACCTACAATAAAGGGTTGCCGTATCCACAGAAATTGTTTTTCTGGTATTAAATGGTGTCTTTCTGCTGTCTCAGATTGCATGAAACTCCAAAAAATACTGAAAAAATACATTCGCCTATTTTTGTGAGTAATCCAGTTTGTACTGTCAATTGACATGTAGAATTTAATGATCTGATGCAGTCGCTTGCCGGGTGTATTTATGGAAGTTATGAAGAATACTGGCTGTATCCAAAACAAATTTTGTTTCACAAATATGGCAAGGCAGGTATCGCGCTACCTTTTTCGTCTCTATTACTACAGGGTTATTGATGATGTTCCATTTAATAACTTAGAATAACTAGAAAATATCCGACTGCTGTTACTGTAAATGATTTATTGTTTTCAGTTACAATAGATTGAGAAAAAAGATAAAACCGGCAACGATCAATTCCCAATCGTTCAATTTTCATCCAATGAAACAGCTAGCTGAAGCATTCCTTAACTTCGGCATTTTCTACCTTCTTACTCAAAAATGTTAAAGAAGAAACAAAATCTTGTTTTTGTTACTTTTTGATTAGTTCAGCATCTAGCATACGCTAAGTCAAAGAACTTCACGCACTAGTATGATTTCCATACTTTCCCTTAGCAAAATCAAAGTACTTCTAGTAAGAAGCAGAATTACATCAATACCAGCATATAGTCAGAACAAGCGCAAGTAAGGGAAAAAATGGGGAACTTCAGAATTGTAACAGGCCCTTCGATATCTACACTGAAAGCTAAAATAAGCTGCGACAGTTAAGAACCAAAAATATAGAAGGTGCAATTTGATCGTTAGATTTTACTCTTTTACGGAACTATTTTGAATCCAAAGAAAATTTTATTTCATCACAACATCATCATTCTGGACTGTTTCCAAAGCAGCAATTTTCTGAGTATTCTCGGAAGACTCCCAATCGACCTACCAAAACAAAAGAGTCCAATCGCAATGACAGCAATAATTACAATATGATGATGCCATAAACAGTGAGGCTTGCAATATTTTTCTTGCATTTTCTAAGATGACTTTCATCCTTCTGTATTTCTTAAAAGTACGCGATCGACCATACATAGCGGACAGTGACCATAAGCAGCTTTTAATAAGCAGCAAATGAATATACAGTAACATGCTATTTTACATTAGAACATGCTTTTTTACATTAAGCATCTTTACAAGAACCATTTATTGCCTATAAACGTATAGAAATAAATGAGATTACGTACCATCATTTCTGTTGCTCCTTCTTTCAGGGAGTGAAGCAGTGGCTGTTTCAATCCTTCTAGCAAATGTGAATTATTCTCAATTTCTCTCTCTGCAACCGATTTATGCCGCGTGTATGCAGCCATCCTCCTTTGCCTATAAAACCTAGCCTTTCGTGCGGTCTTAATGGCATCAACCTTTTTCATAGCTTGAATAGTTTTGACAAATAGATCACGGTCGTAGCGAACAGGAACATTCCTCTGTTTCTCAAAATCAAAAGTGGAGTCTACCACCATTTCTTTTCCTGAAAAAAGATACGATATTTCATAATTGAATTAACAGTAAAATTAAGCACATATTACCAGTAAACACATATTTCTAGCCTTTTCCAACCAATGCACGCATATATTCAGCATTTCCTCTGTCCTTCACAGCAATAGCTCTAATAGTGTTACCCAACGTGAGTAAATCGAATCAGCTTAATTGGCCGAAGGAAAAATGACTAGAAAGGACGCAAACGTGCCATTACGAAAAAGAGATAATTTATACAAGAGGGTACGACTATTTTCTCACTTCTACCTTCTAAACGAGTATATAAAATACACTAACCCGCAGTCTTTCGGTAAGCTTTGGTCCATTTCATCTTGCGTGGGTTATGCTTCGCCTTGAAATGCTTATGGCATTTGCTGCGACAGAAACGAAAAATCTTCGCATCGTTCCTTACGAACACAACCCCATGTCCTGATAAAACAATTCGTATGTTCAGTTAAAGATATGTGAAGCTTACCGTATGAGTAGAATGGTAACAGGAAGAAGTGGTAGAATATATTTAGAAAAAGGAAGCTCCAAATAATACGCAACGACTTGAAAAGGATATAGAAGACTCACCGGGATAAATATTGCTAGAGCAAAACCAACACGTCTCAATTCTCATTTTGGCGGGCAGAACTGTTTTCCTCAAAGAAGATATATAACAAACTTGCAGGCCCAAGAAAAAGCAAAACTAAGCAGCCGAATCCAATTACATCCCTGCCAATTTCTGCTTCAACATGAAGAATTAAGGATACCCCAAGAATAGATACCTAAAATGAATGAGAAGAAAAACGACAAGGAAAAATTACTTGGATGCGCGAAACATTGAGGAAAAGATGAACAAAAAAATACAAAAACTCACTTTTTCGGGCACGAGTCCAATTCCAAATGGGGTGAATGAAACAATGCTTAGTAAGCGTACTACAGACATCAACTATGTTGAATGGCTTCTCAAGTGAATTTACTTACATATTTTAGAGCTCCCCGCATCAAGAGCAGTCTGTCCGATACAAGCCGATTTTGCTTAACACACGGTCTCGAGATTCTTCATTGCAGTTCGGCTACTGCAGTAGCCTGTAAATATAAACAACGTGAAAGCTGGGTAGACTTATTTCAGCCGAAAGAGTTGATTGTACTCGAACTTGTTTTCCATTTGATGAACTTCTTTGTATTCAAACTTCATTCTCAGTTTGGCTTGTAAACTGTTACTTTTTAATTGCACCCTCAAAATATATTTCAGATACCGCGGAAGCTTTTTCCGTAAGATTTTCATTTTGTCAACAGTTCATAAAAAAACGTATCTCACTAATAATTATACACTGTTTCTTCCCCATTTAAGCAACATGTAAATGAATTAAGTTTTGGCTTAACAAACACGGTTAGAACACGACCTGACGATAAATCGGATATTCTCATAAGTTGCAGCAAACTCATTGCCTGATTGTTCAAATGAAGGTCTAACTGCAGGGGAATAGGTTGTTTGTATGAGGTTTGATTAGGTCCTCCGAAAACTGTATACGCGCAAGAAAATATTTAAATGTCAATTTATGATTTAAAGTGAATAGCAAAGAACAAAACAAATTAATGCAGAAGTAACATTATTTGGAGAAAAATGAGGCTGAAATAAGTTCGCGCCTTCCAAGTTTTCAACAACTTTACGTAACCGGTAGTTGAGGAAAATGATCTAAGCGTCTTGAAATATGCATCTTCAACGTAAATTTCAAAGAAATAAAAACAAATTCTATTTTCATCCCTTCATTGATTCTTCGAAAGATTCCATTGAAGACTTTTATTTCCTTCCAGTCAGAGATGTGTAAAGATGCCTTTACTTCCCTATCGTCGAAAAAATGTCAGTATGCCTTCTTTGCGAGCTGCTAGGTGTGTTTGGTGTTAATATATATACCTTTGTTAATACACTATCAAGGCGTCAAAAACGAATCTACCGCAGCATCTTGTCATGGCATTTGAAAATGACTACTGCAGCAAGCCTAAGCATATGAATAATTGGTGATTTTTCAAGAGTCTGTTTCATATATTCAAGCTTTGTAATTTTTAGCATGTTTTCGCTATCTCTCCCTTTCGAGGTAGCAGTAAGTTTTTTTGAGTTAGGCAAATGTAGTTTACTTCATAACAAGTCCTAGTTTTGTAGAGGGTAATAATTTTGCAAGCTTTTAAAATAGATCTCTCTTTTTGTATTGATGTAAAACGAGTAGCACAGTGATTCAGTTTTTTTTACCGAATTGTTTTGATAGACGTAGTGGACCTCAATATCAGCATAATACTTTGTCTAGTGCATCGGTTTTAGTTAGATGCTATGAAATTACTTGCGAATGTCGAAATATTCTGTTTCTTACATTATGATTCGGGAAGCATACTTCAGGAAATCTAACTGGCAAACATTGTTACTTATTTTTACTTTATTCATTTCATTTGTGATATTAAAGAAACAGCGTTCGAACAACAGCCTTATTCCATGGTTTAACAGCGCCTACGGTGTCGTCGCAGAATGCATACTGCAGGCAGGTTTTAATAGGTGTAGCTCGTAGAAGTTGAATTAAGAAAACTTGCAAGCATTCGTGTCGGCGTTTCCCTCTCCTTAGCTTGCGTAGGGGCGGGTCGCCTTGAAATTAAATGGGCGGGAACGCTTAAAAGACCCTTAGATTTCCAGGTTTTGTTGGAACTTCATACTTTGTGAATTAGAAATACATTGATTATAGACTGGAATAGGCTCACTGCTTTCGTATTATTCAGTTATTGCAGTTATAGATGTTCTTGCCAGTAAGTGGTTGCTGAATTTTTAGCTGCAGCACCTAATCTTCCAAAAGTGGTTACAGCCCAATTCTATTAAAATGGGGTGTTCCTTTCTTGCCCGCTATGAACATGATGCTCATTGTCGTGGGAACCTCCAAGAAATTGTTCGCAGTGAAAACATCTATATTCAGAAATGTCAATCATATAGGAGAGGCACGTTGCTCGCCCTCCTTTTGATCCTAAGCTGCTTTCACCTTTCTTTTGCTCTGGCCGCAACCTCCCTTTCTCCATCATCGTCCATAGTAAGCCCCTCCTCCCTTGTTACGCGTAGATCATCTCCTTCTAGTACCATTGCCACTGCTATACAGGAATCATTAGCTCATCCTCGAATGACTACTGTGAAAGCTGTCTATACCGCACTTCTCTATCCAACTAATAGCCCTGCTACCTCTGTGGAATCTCTTTCAAATGCGCTCTACCAACGTTATGAGCGAGCAATTTTAAATAAACAGGTCAGATTTGTTTTTGTTGTAAGTGCGCTAGTAAGCTTCTTTCCTAATGGTAAAAAACTACTTACAATGATTTTGCTGAATGGATCCTAAATTATTCAGATTTGTCAGACTGGATTTTGTATTCTTTCCACAAATGCCTCCGCATATGTAAACAGTAATTTCAAGCGAGCACTCGCTCTTCATATAGCTCCTTTCATTTTTACTTGAATTAATTTATGCCTCCTCTCTGTTTAAACGGGATGTGTGCACTCTATTTTCATTGAATTGGTACTCTCAAATGAAATGCTTCAAAATTACCCAAAAGAAGTAGGCATGTTTTATTATTTCTAAGCCTCCCTTAGATTTTAATAGTTATAGGCTTACTCCTAGAGGCTACAAACATATATAAAACTATTTAGAAATTCAATGCTATTTAGTTACCATAAATTAGAAGAATGAGAAGAAAAAGGTGTGATACGTTTGCATTTTTTTTAATTTTTTCCGCTCAATTTCTTATGGGAAAAAACTAAATATTTAAACGAGGATGAATACAAACATTTTTGAACCCTCTAAACCTTGAGAAGTGTCTATTGTGGCGTTCTTATAATCTAATAACGGCTTACTCTCAATCAAACGATAAAAACAAGGCCACAGCCTTCCATCTCTTTGTTATACCTGTGCACATCTTCTGTATTTGAAATCACCTACCTGCCATCAATATTTTTATTCATTTTTCTAGTCTAGCCTCCTTTCCTTATATTCTACTCTGGCCTTCAGAGTTTTTCTTGAACCACTTGCAAAGAATCTTCTACTAAAAATATTTCTTCTTCACAATGAAATAATGCTTGCCTTTCATTTCAAACATTCATTTTCTCTTGTCTTTACCTTGAAAGAGATCTATTTCATACTGTAATTTTTTGCTTATCTTTCAGATTTGGACCGAGCTACAGAAACATCATTCTGAAGTGATTTCTCTCTTGGCAGAAGTAGGATTTCAAATAATTTTCTATTTTCGAAACCTGTATAAAGGCTATATATTAGGGCTTTCTCTCCTTATTCCGTTTTCTAATTCCATCGATTCCATTCATCGTGTTCCCTTAAATGATCCCTATCTCTTGAGGTAAAGGAAAATATTTTCTATAGCCTTGTAGCGTGTCCACCTGACTAATTACTCTACCTCTATACGATAGGATACTCTGGTATAAATGATCCTTCAGGATTTCTGTTAAGAGAGTGTTGGCATACAGGGTTAATAACAGAAAGTTTTTGTAGAGTGATTTGAAGTCTCTCATGATTTTTGTTTATTTCATGACATTTATTCTTTTCAAATAGAGAACATTCCCTGAGAAGAAGGTCTCCCTCTTTTCAATTTTGTGTTTTTGGGGTGTGCTGCATTAAAAAAATTGAAATGAAACGAAGCTATATCTCTGTTTTAAAAAAATACTTCACCTGCTGCCATGAAATCGAGAGAACTCTAGGGAGAGAAGGATAGACAAATAGAAGCAAAAAATGATACTACAAACAGCAAGAATAGGGCTTGGAGGTGTGAATGAAAGTCTCCATGATTTGTAGAAATATGAAAACGATTCTTGATGACCGTTTTCATTATATTTCTATTTGAATTTTCACTCTGAAGGTTGTATTTTTTTTATAAAAAATATTTCTTCTTCTTTGGATACTGTTTTGCCGTTGCTTTATTAAGACTCACAAAGAAAAGGAAAAAAAATGAAATATAAAAATGCGAGAAAATACAAAAAAAAAAAAAAATGTCGGACGGAAAGTATGTGCGAATGGGTGTACGTACACCGGTAGGGGGGAGTAATAAAGAAAAATCTTTCAAATATGTTTTTAATATCGGATTTTCGCAGTTTCTACAATCTTCCAGAAGATGCCACACCGTCTATCTATGGATTGGATTATTCCAATGTCAGTCAATGGGATTTTACAGAGTCCTACAAATTTTATTTTCATTGTGTGTTTATTTTATTGCATTTTTGATTTCTTTTCTTTTTACACACTCTTTCTAACGTCAATGAAAGACACAAAACGGTTATATTTATCTCCTTTTGTTCTTAAGAAAGAAAAATAACAGAGAGAGGAAGAGATCCTGGTTAAACCGTTTTTACATGTTTATTTTGGTCTGCTGTATGATGGAATGTTTTGTTTATTGTAGGTGGAAGTTCCTTCAAGTGATGAGAAAGCTTTAACTTTGCATGGATGGCTGGTGCCAGCCACCGTTTCTTCTTCCAAAAAAGCGATGGTGTGTGTTCACGGTTTCTTCTCTAATCGACAAGCCTGCCTTCCCTTCCTTCAGATTGCTCACAAGGTGAATTTTTTAGTATTTCTTTATTACTTTTAATCTTGAATTTCACAAAAGTATCCTTTTTTATTTATATTATTTTTTCATAATCCATTTTAGTATTTTATTCTCTTTTTTTTCTATATTTTTTTTTTTTTCTCCCCATTTTAGTGATATTTTTTTCCTTTTTTTTCTTTTTTTTTTTTTCTTCCCCATTTTTTCCTCTGAGATGGTATTTTCTTTAAGAAATGCTTTAAAAGACTTTTTTTTTGTATACTCACTCTTGTTAATGTTTGTGAGTGTGTTGTTTTATTTCTATTTTCTATAGAAAGGTATTATTGCTGACCATCATACTGTTTTGATGGATCTACGAAACACTGGTGCTTCAACAACAGTGCGAAGAGATCTTGGTAAAGAATTCTCCTTTTAAAAAATTTTGAATTCCATTAAAAAAATCAAAAAATGTAGGTGAGAGAGTGTAAAAATACACCCGTAAAGGAAAAGGAGAAGATAAAGATACTTGGAGTGAAGAAAGTTTTTTTTTTGCTTCGATCTGCCCCTATTTTTTAATTTTTTTGTATTCTTTAGGACTCGTATTTCATTCCAATTTTTTAACGTTTTTCAAAATTATTTAATTCGATTTCACTCCTCTTTTTCTGTACTTTTATCATTTTAAAATGCGTTTTTTGTTCAGTCTCTATTTACAGTTTTTTTCTCTTTAATTATATTTATTATTTTCTCTCTATGTATTTCTCTCTCTCTCTTTCTTAACGCATTTCTCTCTCTTCACGCATTTTTCTCTCTCCGCACTCCTCTCTTTCTCTCTCTCTCTCTCTTTCTCTCTCTTTCTCTCTCTCTCTCTCTTTCTCTCTCTCTCTTTCTCTCTCTCTCCACATTTCCAGAGTTTTTCCTCCACAATGCATTTTTCCTTTAATTTGAAAGGAATATGCGTGCTTATCTCTTTCCCATTGTATGATAGCTATCCATTTTAAGGATTTATTTGTTTTCAATGTTATTTTTCAAATATATTTCCTTTTTTTATGTTCCTATGCCTTCTTTTTCTGTGCTCACTTTCATGCAAAATTGCTTTCAAAAATTTTGTAAATACGCCACAAATTTCATTTTCATCCTCCATTGGGTGGATATATTCAAAAAAAATGCATTTCTCATTCTTTTAACTTCTTTTTGATGTATATTTTAGGTATAGATGGTGCTGCAGATCTATTTGATATGATTGTCTACATGAAGAAACATTTGGGTATAACGAGTGTCTCTCTGTATAGCCAATCTATGGGATCTATGGCTGTCATGCTCTTAGCAACAAATTATAAGGAAAAACTTTCTGAAATGGGGATTACATTGGATAGAATTATTATGGATTCTCCAGTAGTAAATGTGAAGGAAGCCTTGCGTACGCAGATTAGTGGATCACCTGTGGGAGCTAAAATGTTGCAGTATCTTTTTGATGTATTTTTTCCATTTTTAAATCGAAGGTGAAGCTGTTTTCATTTTATTTTGGAGGATTTTAGGATTTGTTTTCATTCGTTTTTTTAAAAAATAAAAGAAATGTTCGGGATGGGGGGAGCGGCACGAATACGAAGAAGAATGGATGAGAATAGAGAAAATGAGGGAGAGAGAGGGAGGGGGGCTGTTAGGCAACGAAATGGAAAGAGGGGCGTTGTGATGAGAGAGGAAGAGAAATGTGATGAGAGTGTGAATTTCTGGAGAGATTTAAGGAAGTATTGCATCTACAGAAGTCATCTGGTCCCATCGTTTTAATATACAGTGAAGGATTTATGTTTGTACTTTTCTTTTCCTATACATTCTTTAGGGATGTATTTTCTCCAATTTTTTTTTTTGGGAATTCTCCACACTCTGCATTATTTTTTTTTTAAATTCTCTACACTCCGCCTTTATTTTTTAAATTCTCTACACTCTGCATTATTTTTTTTTAAAATTCTCTACACTCTGCCTTTATTTTTAAAATTCTCTACACTCTGCCTTTATTTTTTTTTAAAATTCTCTACACTCTGCAATATTTCTTCCTTTTTAAACATCTCTCTATAGATTGCATTCCATTTAGACCTACTCCTTCTACTCTCTATTTTATATTTAACATCTTAAAAATTCAAGTCTCTATCATGAATGGCTACTAACTCGTACAAGAGTTAACCTATTTTTATTTTCTTCATAGAGGAAACTACGTTATTGATGATTTACGAGCCAGCCACCTATTTTCGAATTTACCAACTCGGAAAACTTTAATTTTACAAAGTAAAGAAGATCCTTTTATAAGTTCCACTGTTTTACGAAACGAATTACGATCTTTAGATGAGCAAACATTTCCTAGGTATGGAGTTTAGTGATTATCATACATTTAGAAGAGAAAGAGGGGAAAACGGTGTTTCTTGCTTCATTCAAAGAGTTTTGGTTTGTGAGAGTTTGTCCAAAAAATGAAGCAATAAGAAATGCATGGAGAGAGAGTAAAGAAAAAAAGAATGAAATTTGTTGATTAGAGGAGGGGAGGAAACTATTTTCAAAGAATACAGTAAATTGGAGTTTTAAAAGGAGTATAGAGTAGTTTTTGCATGGTAAATTCGCTCTTGTTGAGCAGAAAAGGTAGTTATTTTTGTACAATAGGTTTCTTGCTTGTGGAATATGTGGAAAAGTGCTTATATTTTCTATAATGGATAAGCATAAGTTTTATGGAAGCATGGATTGCAAAGAATTCTTCATGATGTTTTTGTTGTGCTCTGCAGCAATGTTTACTTTTTTCAGCGAGGAAGTCATGGAAATCTTCAGAAAGATAATAGGGTTTGTAATTTTTTTGATTCTCCGAGAGTGTGTTGTGGTTTGAAATGTGTAGGACCTTCTATGTCTTTTTATTTTTTATTTTTTGCATCAAAATTGTAATCATTTATCTCACTTTTTAGTATCTATCCAAAATTTTTAGTCTCAGCTGTATGCATGACTTTGTATATGTCGTATCTCTTTTCTGCGGCGATGAAAGGACAGAGTCTCTCCTTTGTTTGAAATCTTTATTGTTTTCTCTTTCTTTTGCTCCTTTTTTATTCATTTATGAGAAATTCTGAATATGCGTATCACGTGTGGAAAATGCTATAATTTGTACGTAATTTTCTCGATTTTGTATTTGCTTCAATTCTCTCTGTACATACACTCGCTTATTTCATCTTACTCTATTTTTTCTTCTACTCCTCTTAGAAATAGTGAACTGCTCTCTCCCCGTCTACTCACTTTTCCATGTTTGAAAATTTTGTTTATACGGATATTTTTTGTAGAAGGATTATGAAAGCCTCATTCAACGTCATTTTCAACGCTATAATATACCCTCTTGTCTACGACGTAGTACTCTAAGTAAGGGAGTACAGAAATTAGATACTCGTGATTGTATGAGGAGTGGATAATTTCAAGGATGGAAGAGTATTTACTCGTTAGCTGCGTAGATGAACTCGTCCATCATCAAGCCTCTTGCCGCTTCCTACTATTACCCATAGAATAAGAGAAATTTAATTCTTCAATTCCTCTAATTTTGTTGTTGCACGCATTTCTTGACGTGCTTCCTTTCAATGATGCCGGTAAAAAAGCATTAACATATCATAAATGGCTTTCAATCAGTATAAATTTGTGTTAGGAGACATTTCTATCGAATGGCATGAAATGAGGAAATGACTAGATAACGTAGGTTTTCCTCTGTTTTTTGGGATAAACCGAAGCAATTTGTAACCGTTCGAAAATACCATTAAATTACGTCATTTTATGGTGTAAATACACCACCATACAAAAAATAGAAACTTCTGCCACTTTCATGTGCGTTGTATATGGCATTTCATAAATATTTGACTAGTGCGTATTTAAAAACACGTTCAGCTTTATTATAAGAAACATTATGGTATCGAATTTTAAGAATTTATTGTAGGGGGTGCCGTGGCCACCATAGAGCTGTATTGTAGGGGATGCCGTAGCCACCATAGAGCTGCACAAAGTCTCAATGAGAAAACTGCACTGGTATTTGACGGCGGTAAAGTCTACCCATAACTCTTCGAAAATTCTCAATTTTTTAAAGAGGGGACGTAGAAGGTATCTTCGTGAGGAACTCTGGCGGGTTGTGCAGCATGAAGATGCCAGCCATTGATTCAGAAATTTTTTTGGCGTAATGAAATTGCAAAATCGGCACGGCAGTAAACGATCAATTTGGCACTAATAGAAATTTTAACGATAGTGCTGTGATGAATTAATTCTTGATGAAATATCCTTACAAAAAAAGTTCGAAGTGATCTTCCATCGGCCACGGATTGCAATGCGTGTATATATGTGCCTCCTCTTTAGAGAAGAGATATTAATAAAATAGCGCGTTGACGTATATTAGAATTTGCCATTACATTTAGCAAAAATTGTTAAATTACATTTGTTGCTTGACATTAGGTTATGTACGAGGATCAGATAAATTGTTTCTGGTCATTTTTTTGCTATTGATCTAGATGAATACTTTGCAGAACATACATGGCATCTTATGATTTCAACAAGTAACTGTGTCAATATTTTACCATTTCCCAAAAATAAAGCCGGAGTTGGAGTTGCTCAGTAGCATTTTTTGCAATGTTAGAAAGAGGCAGCAAACAATCCTGGAGGGCTTGATACATACGACAAAGTCTTAGATCTTAAAAGTTTCCAAAATTTCTATTTTCACATGCTTTGCTTCTCTTCGCTAAATGTCTCTCAAGATAGTGAACTCCCAAAAAAACTAGACATTGCTATTTTCGAAATTTGAAGATTTCATGCAGTAATAAGTTATTAGCTACAAACTAGAACTTTTGCAAATATGCCAAAATAATTGAGTTTTATGAAATCTTACGTTTTAATAAGCTTGGCAAAGTAACTCTTTAGCGAATAAAGATAGAGATGCTTCCAGTAGTACCTAAAGCATAGACGTCTCCTCGAGATATTCTTAGTGCTGCCTCAAATGTATAATCAAAAAAAGTCGCCTCTCTCAGAATAGTTGTCCATCTCATCGAAGAGGAATCCATCGACATGAAAAATTCAGATGAATCGGAAGCATTACTGGATTGTAGGCTTTGGACACCGGGTACAATGACAGAACAAAAGGAAAAATGCGGCAGTTTTTAGTCTGATTCTGGCTTTCAATTTATCATCAAAGAACATGACATGATTTAGTAGTCACTGGTAATGTTTTAACTCTGGACATTTCTTTCAGCAAATCTTAGCCCGACACGTTGAGAAAAATTCAGGTATTTTTCTACGCATTTATCGATGCATGACTTTTCGGAATCATCTAAATTCTTTCCTCGGAAATGGGATATGCATTCAGAAAAGCAACGTTCCACCAGTCCATTATAAGTATTCATAGAATCTTCTATCTGAAGGTCAGCCAATTTCAAAAGAATACGCTCCTTTTGAACAGCAGTCATGTTGTCAAGTTCCAGTAGATTTGCCATGGCGAAGTATGCGCGGAAGTTGATGAGGCTGTCACAAAAGAAAGGAAATACTTTCAAGTTAGTAATTCAAGAAACATATCAGAAAGAAAGGCACAGACGCTGAAAGGTTTACAGAAAACAAACCGCGTAGCGGTATAAACGCTTGTACAATGCAATAAGCAGGAAGATAAATATGTAAAAGAGAAGAGGAAGGAAGAGATTCTTTCTGAATGAGTCTTCGAGTTTCCAGCAAGCTCAACAGTGAAGAACGAATCAATCCGATGTTGTCAGTTACATTCATAGGACAATGAGAGCAGTAAGTACTTACGTTATTCGATGGATTTTCTCCTATTTGCTCGCTTTAAGAGCATTCCTTCCATTATGCAAACTATGAATTAAAATGGAAATATACGTTGCAGCTTGAGCAAGTGCGATGACTTTATTTTTCAAACGATGAAAGGCATGATTTTTTTCAAGGACCGATACACTAGTATTGAGAGTTGCCACTGTTTAGATGCTGCTCGTAAAAACAGCAGTGGGCACATTATTGGATTAAAGAGCAACTATCTTTTATTTATTGTCAACGAATCCAACAACTTGTTTTGCATGAATAAACGGATGGTCAATAAACATTTTTGAAGCATACCATGTTGCTAGTGTAATCGAGAATGAATCATCACAAACTGCCAGTTTATGCCTAGTCAAATGTACATCTCACTCATTTATTCTATTCGATGGTATTAAAACCTTTTTTTGAAATACTTGGGCTGGGAATATTGATTTTTTGCAATAAATTTCTAATGAATAGCTTGCTTCTTTCTAATACAGTTTTAGCGAGGATCTTACTGGCAATGACATTTTATGAATATTAAACCAACTTCTTGATGATAGATCCCTGCTCTATACTTACAAGGAATACAGTTTACGAGATTTTTTAAGTGTTTGCTTTATGAGTTTCAAATGTGTATAACGTTGACACATTTATTAGCTAATTCTTACAACTCTTTTTTATTGCCTTGCAATATCAATTTAACACAAAGAAAAATTAGTGGCAATGGAACGTTGAATTGCCGAAAGCCTCCTGTTCAACAAAATGATTTCATGACTCGTGGAATTCTCATCCCAAAGTAGTTTCTATGGAAGGTAAATTTTTTGCTGGGCTATCTAAACTGAGAATTGACCCATTCTTGCATTTTTTAATGGGAAATTTGTGTTTGCAGCGTAACGCATATCAAAGGAATAGAATAAAAATAAGAAAGTACCGGATGATTTGTAATATAATTTACATAGTGTTAAGATTGAGATATTTTGAATTATCTTTGTTGTTCTGTAATGAGCAAATGTAAGAGATAAGCTTTTCAGTGTAGATGAGAGTTGAATTTTTACGTGCTACAATAAGTAAACGATTCAACAGATTATGTGACAAACAATTTCAAACAGCAACTAAGGAACTTAAGAATAGGCAAACTAATAATGTTGGGTAATATTTACTCGAGGGAATATTGAAAGATTAAACATGCTAAAATAAGTTAGATTAAAAGGGTTCGATTAAAACATATCTTCTTCCTAATTGTGTATAAACAATTGATAGTAGAAAAGACTAGAATAAAAAGACTGACTTTACTCGCTCCCACTTTATCTCCGATTGTGCGTTTACTTCTACGCGTATGTTAGTTGTCGATGCTCTTGGTTGCTCGTCAACGTCGGTTGGTTGTATTTGTGTGCATTCAAATACAGATCTAGTCAACTCGTATCCTACTTTCCGCTACTACCCGGGCTTTTCCGTAACTACTTTCAACATGGTTTTAACTAAGTCCTAACATATATCATTTCATTAACTCACATTCATTCCTACACTGCTTACTCACTGTATAATTACTTAACCTAAACATTAATTACTTAACCTAAATATTAATCACTTAACCTAAACTCTAATTAAACATTACTTATTCACTGTCTACATACGCTGCAATTCCATTTGTTACGCATAGTGTGTATGCTTGTCAGAAATATAGCGTGATTTATACAGCGGATACGTACGCCAAGTTTGCGACCATTTGTAAAGAAGTGCACATTGGAAACTAATGCCTAAAGCCTCTTAATAAAAATCCTGAAAAACATCCCAACTCACGAAAGTAGTTATTCTTAATGCTATGTTTACTCTCAATTCCTACAATTTTAAGCAGCAACCAAAGTTACTTCTCTGCACATTTTGTTACACTCATGTCCAATGTAAATTCAGCATTTCTAACAAAGGGTATTTAGATGTTCAATAAAAACCTAGTTTATATTAAAATGTATGCACTGACATAAAGGAAGAATGGTTTCTTTCATTTTAGAATAAAACTATTCCGCATTATTATCGTGAGCAAAACATAACCTACAAGCACCCTCAAAAATTTCCTGTCTCGAAGCTTCTAATGACAAAAATACACCCATGAGATAGAATACAAAGAAAATCTACATTACATACTGCTACCGAGTAGAAAAATAACGTAGATGATGCAAGCGCTGTAAAAAAATTGTAAACAGAGATTAAATCTATATTTCGTTATATCATTAAAAAGTAAGTTTGGGATTCTACTCATAATCGCAATTACTGCTCTATAACACTACAAACAAAATAACTGAGGTGCAGCATCAATTTATCAAAGAAAAAACACATTTTATGCTTACAAATTTTTCTTGTACATCTTGTCATAGTAGAGTACATCCCATTTAGAACAAGCAAATAATTCTCTTGTATTAAATATCTCGTTATGGTATTCTGTCAAGTTCACAATGGGATTATGGTTGCTTTTTTAACTTTTTGTTAAAATCTAGTAATCAATTCTCTCACTTTGGTGCTAATGTGGATTTTTGCCTTGATTCTAATTATTGGGTATTCGAATTAGACATTTATTTTCAAAATTCAAATATTCGTTTAACATTCAAATGTTTTTCTTCAAATTAGTAACTCAAGAAGGAACAGAAATAATGTGGTTTAAAACATCGATTTCATAAGCTGCCACCGGGCGCGAAAAAGCTGCAGGTTGCTGAATTATATTCTATCCGTTCTCCAATTTAAATTTTGTCATTACCTCGCAACAACTCTTGGCTCTAAGATGATTTATAATTTCACTGTCAAAGAAATTCTGTCTTTACGAGTATTTACATACTTTTAGATTACTCCATATTCATTCTTGACGTAGTTATGAAAGCATGCTGGAGAATGGGTTCTGCTTTGCAGCTAGAATATCAACGATAACTTTAGTGATTGATGAATATTTCTACAGATAATCTCGTTACTTTTGCAATATTTATTTGAATTATTATCATTATTCATAGACTGAATATATTTGCTGGGTTGAAGAAAAAAATTTAACCTTTAGCATGATGCAATTCTTTCAACTTTGTCCGCTCTGTATAGCCATCTTAAAAATATCAGGTTTTGCCGTTTCTTCAATTGGAACTTGAATTTGCTGAAACCAGCTGTCAAGGCCAGAATTCACAATAGAATTACTTAGCAATTCTGGGTCACACTTACTTTCAGTAATCATTAGATTCTCATTAAGTATGTAGACTTATCAGAGAAATAACCAGTGTAAAACCAAAAGAGAATAATCTGAAAGGACCACCATTAGTGAAATAACTTTGGCTTCGGTTGCTTTATGCCTATGATTGGCCCGCAATATAACTTTTGCATTGCACGTAATGTATTCCTGGCATTCCATGCTATTTTGACAATTTAAACTTCGGACTTATTTCTATCATAACCGTTGCATTTTTGACACAATCTGCTATGACAGGTATCTTTCCTGGGAATTTTCACGGACTTACAGCTACAGAAACAGTAACACAATATTCCACCTAAATTGAAGCAAATTTACGACAGAAAAAATCATTTCGGTTTTCCTACATCGACCAATGTCTACTTGGAATTCGTAAATTGACAGCAACATTTTCAAAAAATCATTAAGCGCAATGGCCCATTCTTTTCATACTTGTGTTTTCCATCCCATAAACCGCGTATTTCGGGGAACAAACCTACGCATGAGTGAATCCTTCTTTGATTCCCTTTTGACAACAAAATATGCCATATTGTGTCTGTTGATCTCTCACTTTCTTTTAGATTGTACTTTGTTTCCATCGTTTTTCAAGTTTACATCACAGCTATCATTTTTTCTTACAAGAATGGAATGGGCCATCAGAGAGGGTAGATGAATGGAATAGAAACGCAGTTTTCTTATCGTGAATGCGCACTCATTACATCAGCCTTTCAGCACCACCGGCTATGAATCCCCACAGAATGCTTTCAAATCTGCTTAGTAAAAGTGCGAGAAACATTTTTTCGTTCGCCTCTTCTCATCATGCTAGCTTTAATATCTTTTGCTCTTCTTGGTTGGAACGGAAACTCATTACGACACCCGCAATTCAAACTTTTCGACTCTTTCCATCGGGTTCAGGAAAATGCAGGAGTAGTCTTGCTCCAACGATCATTCAAAGAAAAGTTTACTCAAGGTGTTCCATGACTAATGCTTTCAGCAACCCGTTAAATAGCTCGGGTCCTTGTGATATTAATGCCTTACCAAAAAACATACAGGCAAATGAGAGGCGACTGCCTCTGTCAGAGGAACCTGAAACCTTTCCAACTGGCCTATTGGAACTACCGCATGTTCAAAATCCAAAAGACCTTGCAATTCTTGCAGGAAAAACCGTTGATGCCTCCGAGAAGCTTTTACACCAGCTCACCAATTCGTCTGAGCCTTCATCTCAAGAAATGGTGCAAGTTTTGGACGCTATATCCAATGTGTTATGTAAAGTTGGTGATGCTGCAGAGTTATTGCGGTAGGAAATAAGTACAGTGTGGTAGCAATTTTGACGTTATGATAGACATCTCGTCTTTCTCCATCTTCTCTTATAGCAGATACAGTGAGGCTATATTAGCGTATTGTCTGATTCATGCAACTTTTAAGTTTGAATCACTTTTACTTTTCATTGATAAAAATGTGAAAGTGCGATCTAATGTTTTGTTTTAACGTTCAAAGAATTATTTTTCAATGCTATACTTTGTATTATTTTGTATGGCTACGGGTGGCATGGTTTGCTTACTCATGATTTAAAGGAGTGCCTAACGTCTTGTAGTTCTTCTTTATTATTAAAACAATTTGAGTTAATAGTTACAAAGGCCTCTTTTTCCCTAAAGCTAAAGCTGCCTATTTCTTTTCTTGATAAAACTTTTGCCAATAGGAATGTCCACCCAGAAGAAAAATGGAGAAGCATTGCTACTCAGGTGATTGATGAAATCACTATTCTCATGGGACGTGCCAATGTTGACAAAAAAGTATAGCCTTGCATGTACGATAAAATAGAAGATTTTATACTTTAAAAAAATTTCTCTCTTTCTGGTATTGTTGTTTTTGAACGCCTGCGAATATCTCTCTTTGTGTGAACCAATTTTTCTCTCTCTATTCATGTAATATTATCAGCTCTATGAGATATTACAATCCTTAAAAGAAAAGAATGGAGATGTCACCCCTCCATTAAATCATGAGGAGAAAACGGTTTTGGAGAATATGTGTGTTTCTATGGAACAACAAGGAGTTACAATGGAAGAAGGAGAAAAGGTAAGCTATGAGATGCAAGACATCCTATTAAATACCATAAAACTTGTATAAAATTGTGTGTTTCCTTCTTTCTTCTTATGTTAAGAAACTAAAAATAAAACTGCTTTCATTCTTACAACTATCACTTCGTTTTCACTTTCTTGCAAATAATTTTTTTCTGTGGATGTATTTTTCATCCTCACTATACAGTTTATATTTTTCTTTTGATAAATCTTCATTTGTATCTAAAGAGAGATTTATCTCATCTGTGTGATTCTCTTTTATTCCTATCCTGTTGTTTGGTTACTTTTTTCTTTTACTTCTTTCATTAGTATTGAAATAAATTTTTTTACTTCCATGCTTTGTTTTTGTCGTTGTTGATTATAGTGAGCAGGATTTTCAATTCCCGTAAGAATTTTTATTTTTTTAATGAAACCAAAAAGTATTTTTTTATATTCCTTTTGAATTGGAAATTTTTTTTTTTGGTATATCAGGAGACATATTTATCTTTGATTTCTTTGGAAGGCCAGTTAACCTATCAGATTTCTCAATTTCCATCCAATCAAGGCAATGGTAATGTTTTTATATCAAAAAGAGGATAAATTCTGTTATTTTTATAGTTCTATATGAGTCCTGTCAAATGCGTTCAAAGAAGAGAGAAGAGAGAGAGGATACAATCCAAAAAATTCATTTATAGGTTTAAAAAACGTGAAAGCAAGAAAAGAGAGTTTATATATATAAAAATGCGATTTCAATAGATTCTGAATAATCTCTTCTTTATTCTTGTAAACATTTACCTTTTTCTAAATTTTTTCTACGGATTTCATTTCACAAGCATTTTCTCACTTCTTTTGTCTCATATATAACTATAAAAACATCTAAAAAGAAGAGGGTGGGCAGCGATTCTTAAAAAAATAATATATAGAACACTCTTTCAGGAATTTGGATTGATCGTTCTCTCTTAATGGAGAGTGGTATTCCAGCCAATGAAATTGCAGAGGAAGTACATGGCAAGATGTATTCGTTTAATCCTTTCAGAAATAATAAAATTTGGATTTCTGCAGACTCTTCTTTGGGTCATATGGCACTTCAGTAAGAATAAAAAGAGAGGAAGAAGAAAAATCACTAAAATATGACAGGAAGAGGGAGAGATCGTTCAATAGAAACTCTGGCTGAGAAAAACGGGATTCACTCTCCATCTTAGATAGAAGGAAATTATTGCGTTTAATATAATTTAAAGGATATTCATTATTTTTAGGAATTTTTTTTGTGTATTTCTCTACAATTTTAATTTTTTTGTTTATATTTTTAGTATTTTTTTATCCCTTTTTTATTTTTGCTATAAAATTTTTTTAAAATTTCTTCGTTATTTTCATCTTTTTTTTTCTTTTTTTTTTATTATTCAAAATAGCTCACTTTTTCTTCAATAAATATTAGGTTATTTTTTTATTTTTAATAATCTTTTAAAAAAAAAAAAAATTTCAAGCCTATAAAAATAAAAGAGAAGTAAAAAATTTTCAATTCGTTTGTATGTAAATTATTATTATTATATATATATATATATATTTAGATCTATCAAAGATTCTTCTATTCGACAAGATTTGTATGAATTACAGCAGAAAACATCGCCTGTATGCTTAATAAAATTAGAAAGCCACTCTTTTTCGAATTTTTTTTTTTTCAAATTAACTATGATAAAATTGTTTTCAATGAATTATTTCTTTTTGATAGTTGGAATAGTTTTTTAATTTTTTTTTATTTATAAAAAAATTAAATATAATTTTTCAGTTTTATTTTTATAAACTGTTTCTTTGACTCTCTGAGTTTTTTGAGTAAATACTGTTTTATTTTTAAAAGTTCTTTTCAAGAGACATTTTCATCTATACTATTAAACTTTTTATTTTATAGAATTTGAACGCATTGTTCATCTATATTTTTATTAAAATAATTTGAGTACATTTCATCTTTAGTAGTAAAATTATAATTATATTTTTATAGAAGGCTGAAAAACGTATGGTGGAACTTTTAAATTATCGACAAAATTTGGCAGCTTACAGAGGCTATGAAAATTGGAATACGTTTTCTCAACGGTGAAATCATTTTATATAAATACTATTAAAAATAAATAAATAAATAAAAAAATATTTAATAAATCAGAATCATGTCTTATTTATTTTTTATTATAAAAAAATAGCGTACAAAATTTTATTTTTTATTTTAAAAAAGAAGAGAGATGAGAAGAATATATAAAACACGTTTTACATGTTTTCTTTATATATTTATGAAAAAAGAATTAAATAAATGTTTATAAAACTACAAAACTGTATTTATTAAAGTTTTTTTTTTTTAAGCATGGTTTCCTTTCTCTTAGTATATATTCTTTTTATTTAGGTTAAAAACATGCATTTGTTGAAAAAAAAATTTATAATCTACTTGAAAAGAATTTACTAAGAGAACATAACAAAAAAATATTTTAACACTCTTTTTATTAAGATTAAAAAAATTCTTTAGTATTTTAGAAAAATAAAGGGAAGGAAATTTTTTAAATAGATAAATTGGATTTTTATTTTTATCGAGAAGAGGAGATTCTAAGAAAAAACTTTGATTTGGATAAATAAAAATGCTTTAAAGACTATTAATAAAAAATTGTATTATATTTATTTTATAATTTTGGAGATTTTTTAAAAATTTATTTATTTGTAGAGAAGGCATTCTTCAATCTCCTCTCGCAGTAAAAGAATTTCTTACACGTCTCTTAGAAAGCCTCACGGTGTGAAATTGTTTCATAAATATAATGTTTTTGATTAAAATGGATAATTTTATTTTTATAATAGTATAGACATTGAAAAGTTTATTTTTAAATGCGAGTAGTTTCGAGTTTATCAAAAATTTTGTATTTATTTTTAGATGGGAGTATTTTAAAGTTTATTATTTATTTCATGTTTCGTACACTCTTATTTTTTTTTTCATTATTTTTGTTTTTAGAATTTTTTTTTTTAATGTATCCTTCCTTCTCTTCATTAAAAGTATTTTTTTTTTAAATATATTTTTTTAATATATTTTTCAAACATTTTTTAATATATTTTTCAAACATTTTTTAATATATTTTTCAAGCATTTTTTAATTTTTTTTTTCTTCTCATTTTTGGATACACAGTTCCTTTGTTACGTTTTTCTTCTAATAGGATGGTATATATACCGAGCTGTCGTTACTTCAAGAATATAAGCAGAAATTAGGATTCCAAAATGAAACTCTCCAACCGTGGGATCTCCTTTATCTAAAAGCTTCGTATCGTCAGAATGCCTTTGGAAATTGCTTAGAATCTCTTCAGTATGTTTTTTTCTCCATGTTTAAATTACGACGATGAAGAGGGAAAATATGGAATTTAAAGGGAAGCATTGAAGGATATATCTCTATTTTTAAAAAACTGTGGGAGTAAAGAGAGAATGTAATTTTTTTTGTTTGAAAATAGTTGAGAGAATAATTTTAAGTTTAAAAATTACTAGAAGAGGTATTTTGTTTTGTATATTTTTCTGTTTGTAGACTACTTTTTCCTTGTAGTTTTCTTGACAAAAAAAATAGATTTTATAATTTTTAATTTTTTTTTTTTATTCCATAGTTTATGCATAGAAGTATTCATTATTAAGAGATGAGACTCTTCTTATCAAGAATTTTTTTTTTATATAATAGAAAATATCTTTCCGTCCACTCTGTCTTAGAAGGAATGCAACGTATCCTCTATGCCTTGTTTGGATTATCTCTTGAACGAGAACTTCCTAAAAATAGTAAATTATATAATAATAAAATATTACAAGGAAGTTATTTTTTTCTTTTCTAGCTTCTATCCTTGTCTTCTCTAATATTATATATAAATAGAGGCTCACTAAGATGTAAGAGAAATAGGAGACACTTGGAGAGTAGTAGAAGAAGTGAAAGAAGAAACTAAATGAAATAGAGAAGAAAACATTTCAATATTTAAAAAAAAATAAAGAAACAGAAACTTTATAGAATTTCAAAAATTTTTTTAAGATAAAGATCGTATTTTATGAAGGATATTTTTTATATCTTTTATATGCTCTTTGAATTGATTTGGAAGAAGATTATCAAATTTTGAAACATTCAATGGGTTATATAAAAACATAATTTTAAAATACAAAATTATTACTTCATTTTAACGATAGATCACAAAGCTGAAAACAATTTTGAGAGAGAAATTATAATAATTAAGGAGAAATCAGAAAGATATATTACTTTTTTGGAAATATTCAGCCTCTCTGGCATTGTTTTTCATTTCTCTCTCATTCTCCAACATCATGTATTCCCTTACTCAATTTCAATTCTTTTTTCTTTCTCAATAATGTATTCTCATTGCAGCTTTCTCTCAACACTTTATTATTCTCTCTTATCTCACTATCTTTCATCTCTCTTTCTCTTTTATCACATTCATCTCTCTCTCTCTCTCTCTCTCTCCCTCTCTTTACTCTCTACTCTCCCCTCTCTCTCTCTCTCCCTCTCTACTCTCTATTCTCTACTCTCTACTCTCTCTCTCTCTCTCTCTCTACTCTCTACTCTCTATTCTCTACTCTCTACTCTCTATTCTCTACTCTCTATTCTCTACTCTCTACTCTCTCTCTCTCTCTCTCTCTACTCTCTACTCTCTATTCTCTACTCTCTACTCT
>JADAQX010000567.1:0-34050 GCA_015476325.1 Cardiosporidium cionae
CTTTTTTATTTAAAAAAAAAAAAAAAAAAAAAAAGAAAGTATACTCCATTTTTATTTCCCTTTTTAACACGTTTACATTTTATTTATATAAAAAAAAAAATCAAATGTAAAAATGCTCGATGAATCTACTAATTACAGTAATACATTCCCTTTCTTCTGTTAACAAAACCCAAAAAAAAAGAGATATAGAATACTCTCATAAATAAATATATATATATTTACCTACAAGCCTTGAAATTACACGTATAACATTTCCATCTACAGCTGCTGAAGGTAAATTAAAGGCAATCGATCGAATAGCACCAGCAGTATATTTTCCAATACCAGGAATACTTAGTAAATCTTGTTCTTTACTAGGAATCTAAATAAATTTTTTTTTTGTTTTTTATAAAGGCTATAGCATTAAAAATAAAAAGTTTATTATAAAAAAAAAAATTTCCCCACTTTTTTTATTGGGTTTGATATTTCATACGAATAGCCACAAACAAAAATGAAAGAAAGATCATTTATAAAAAATATAAGTTTAAAAAAATAAAGAGTTTATAAAAAAAGGGATAATAGTTTATATAAACAAAGAAAATATAAACTTCTGTAATAGAAAAATTATACCTGTCCATGAAATGCCTTCATAATATATTGTGATCCTTCTAAAAGATGTTTGGCCCTAAATAGATAACCCAAAGAAGAGAATAAAATATAAAAATAAAAAAATAAAAATTTTTTTTTATACTCCCAAATTCCATTATATAAAACAAAAGAGGAACAGTATGAGAGAAGAAAAGAAAGAATAAAGCAAAAAGAGACTAGAGATTAAAACAGGCCAAGAAATTAAAAATTTAACGCATTTTAATAGATCTAAGAATGAAAAATATGAAGGTGGCCATAAACAAATCAAATTTGAATAGATAAAGAATTTAAATAAATACCGATTATAGTATCCTAATCCAGCCCATCGTTCATAGACTTCCTAAAATATATCATATTTTTATTATTTAATAAGAAACCAAAATTGAAATTGGAGTATATTCTACCTATAAGATGACACACTTCTTAAGAAATTACATTCGCATTTTTAGAAAGAAGAGGCATTGAAAATAATTAGATTTCACATTTTTAGTGCATATATAAGGCAATTGAATATATATATATATATATATATTATTTACTGTATAGATTTCATTAAAAACAATTACTATCTTGAAAAGGTCATGCAAAAGATAGCCTCTCTTTGTGATTTTTTAATCAAAACTAAAATGTGAACACACACTTTTTTATCATCCAACTTAAAATAGAAAAAGAAGAGAGAGAAAACTCTTTGTAAATAGAGGTATCTCCTCTCTCTTTCTTTTCTTGTAAAGCAGTGAAAAATTGAATTTATTCAGTTAGATTTAAGATTACCTGTAAAGTAGCTTTTGATAAGGTAGAGACATCAGGCCATTTCTTTATCCTTAAAAATGGGGTAAGAAAAAAATATAAAAATAAAAACTAAATAAAAACTAAAAATAAAAACTAAATAAAAAAAATAGATCTAAAAAAAAAAGAAGCTCTTTTGTTTGGAAACACAGTGCAAGGATTCGATAAACATTTTGAAAAAAAACCAAAATTTTTATTAAAACAAATTTGTAGAAAATCGTTATTTTAAAGAAAAGAAAAGGTGAGAAATTGACAAACGTATTTTATTTCATGTCATGAAAGTGTTTGCTTAATATATCACATAAACAATAAAAAACTTTGATTTCTGGATCTTCTCTTGGAAACCAGAAAAAAAATTTCTATTTGTGTGTAATCATAGATGTAGTCGCTGTATATTTTTCTCCCTATTTGAATAATTTTTTGAACAAAACAAAAAGGAAAATTCTCAAAAATTAAGAACGTGAGAGGATTCAAACGCTATACTTTCAGTACAAACATTTGAATATTCTTAAATACGGCAACGTTTTTGTGAAAACAAATACCTCCTTGTTTTACTAGCTAGTATAATCTTTACAAAAAATTCAATAAAGAATTCCAGTATACTGCATCTTAAAAAACCAATTTTTTTAAAAATGTATAGGAGCTATCTCATTGTTATTTAAAAATATAAATAAAACACTGCTCTAAAAACCAACTGTGTGCATTGAAAAAAGGGACATAATACTGCTTTCTATGTCAACATGAAACTTTACATACTAATATAAGATTACTACTACGCCTTATATTATTTTATCAAAATAAGTTAGTTCCTACCAATTAATCCAATATGTGATCACTGAGGTAACCTGAGTTTGTTGCAGCATTACTTCACTAACCCAAACAGCATAAGCTTTGTCTACACTGGACATAATAGAACCTATGTTTTCTATATCAAGGTCACGTGATGATGAAGAAGCTACTATGTGATTTTCTTTCTTTCGTTGCTTGAAAAATGTATCAAGAGAGGTTTGATTTGTTTTCCCTGTGGATTGACGAGTTTCTACCCAAGAAGTGAAAGGTGGAAGATCCCCTCTAAGTACAGAAAAAAAAAATTTGCTTAAGCCATTCCTGCTATAAATTTGACTACTTTTGAATTTACTAAAGGGTATATTCACATGTTAAAGTATTATGTAAAAAATAAATTTCATTTGGTGTTGCAGTAATGAAAATCCGTTCATTTTAATATACTTTTACAGGTTTACCCCGTGAAAAGTAGTGCTACTAAATCACAGTACGTGATGAGCGAATATCAACATTTTTCATAATACAACTTGATTAAAAAAAATTTTGCAAATGTCAGCTTTTCGGCAATATATAGTAACACTTAAAATTTGATTGCAATTCATTTATCAAAAAAACACAGAAGCTTATTATTTCCCTACTTTTTACCAAAACACAAGATGAGTTTAACCTACACATAATATTTGACTTATTCATGTATTTTCATGTTTGTGCTGCATCAGGTGCTATTCTATCCATCAGCATCTTTAAAAGGGGATATGCAAAACACTCTTTCTTCCTCACACAATTGCGCCACATCAAATTCTTGCTCAGCATCAATCAAAAATCTGTAGGTGTGCTGTGCTACAGTAGGTTTGCAACAAATCGTAGAAGTTAGCGTTACGTATCGACATGATGCGTTTCGAACAATTACTTACACTATTCAAAACAAAATTAATTGCACAAAAGCAGCAAAACAACCCTATAAATTATCTCGACCATTCGCATACCCATAAACAACTCATACCTCCAAGGTAATTTCCTCCTGTGGTTGTCATACCAATTGAGTAAACTTTTTTGAAAAAGAGGAACATCGCCATCCCGCAATGCGTGATAAACAGTTGATAGTCGAAGCGCAGAATTCTTAGCGCTATCTGCAGTTTTTGCTACCTTCCCCATTCTGCTTGCGGATGTTTTGCACATTCAAAGGTAAACAGGGAATCTGCTAAGGAGAAAAAACCACTAAAGTGGGGAAAACAGTGAATATTATAAATTCATCTTGGAATAATTGGCATAGTTTTGCCAAAAAGTTAGCCAGCCAGCCGCTAGAAAAGGAATCACTTCAATCGCTAACTCCACGCATATCGAATCCTCAACTGACATAAAATCTACTGTGCTATTGTATTCATGAAAATGAGAAGTGATTCAGACACTATTGCGTAATGTAATTGTTGCTGGATGATTCTATTCACAACTGCTCCATCTTGCAGCAAAAGAACCTTCAAAAGGATGATGCTGATGCATATATTTGGAAAATCCCTTTAGGAAAAGTAATTGCAAAATGAGACAAGTTATTTCGAATTGTACGCAGCCTCTATGATGCAACTAAACACTATGTCTACTTTTAATGCAAATTGTTTGATCACACTATAGGGGCTTTAATCGTGCAAAAATGAAGTTACTTACTTCTCTTCGGCAATGATTACAAAAGTTTCTATAGTTAAAGGTTTTAATTACGATTGCCCCTTGCGCAATAAGACAATCTTGTCGATAAAATTAACTTAATTTCTGATTTCTTTTTTAAATGGGAAAATTGCTATTTTCATTCCTTGCATCAACAGAAAGATGCTTGGACGTCACTTCTATGCAAAGTGTCGTAGCATCTCAAAAAAGCTAGGTGAAAGCATTTTCATAAACGCAATGACTTTCCTTCTCGATTGTCGTACTTTCATTCCATTAGTAATTATTTGGACAACAAGATCTTCTTAATAAAATGAATGTCAAAAGAACTGTACAGAAAATATGTATAAATATTTCGGTTTACACATTTCTTAAAAACATGCAATATTACCTTTGTTTTTTGCTTCAATGTTCTTCATTCAAAGTAATAGGATGTCCATGTGCTGATATTTTCATTGCTTCATATGGTTAAGCGCAATGAGATAAGTTTTCCTTAAAAACAAAATTTAGAAATGTAGAAGTAAATGATGGTAATACCCTGCGTGCGTTCAGGTTCGTATAAAGTACTTAGTCATGCTGAAACGCCAATTCATATCATTAGTTATTTTTCTCTGCCTCAATGTCTACACTCCTAGGAAAAAGCTCGTATAAGTTAGTTTTGTTTTTCAACTTACTAAACAAATATTCCCTTATTATATCTTTTGTAGTGCACCGTGCAAATTATATTGCAAAACGGCTGCAGGCACCAAATTTTTCTTCATTGCATTGTTACTACATTTGCAAGTATTTATTTGACATGACGCATTAATAAAAGTGGAAAAACTATGTATGACGACTATGTTAGTCTTCGCATGGTATTTTATGCATATCTATTCCTTTCAAAAATCTTCTTACAACGTAAAGTATGTAAAATCCTACCACACAATATAAAATAAATTTTTTTTTTACAAATGCTAATAGCAAAACAAAGCAGGATATGTAATGCCTATCGGTGCATTTCAGATAAAAATAAAGTAAACAGTTCTACTGCAATGAGAAATAGTAAAAATTTAGAATATTGATTAAATGTCAAGAAATCACATGAAGCCGTTTTATTCAAGCTGTTTACTTTATTAAAGACGTCTTAAAAATAAAAAATTCCGAATTACTCTATTTTAAGCTAATTCTGAACAAATAAACTATTCTTCAATTTTGGTGGGGAAAAATACAGCACTGCTTCTTGTAATATTTTGGACGGCTCTATATTATCCGAACTAAGCAAAGTAAGAAAACTACTAAATAATCTAAATTAAAGATTTGTAAAACAATGCAATTCCAAATCCACACTAATTCATATCTATTCCCTGTTTGAAAAGAAAGGTAAAGTTGCATAGTACAGTGAGCTTTGATGTGCCCGGACAACTTAGGGACACCTATTGAATCGGGGAAAGCAGTGAAACAGTTCTGCATGCATAGAATGCAATGTTAAATGTTCTGCATGCATGCAGTACAATGTTTGGCAATATCACCCACGACAGATAGAAGTTAACATCAACGGACGAGTATAAAAATACAATGAAGTCAATCACTTTTTTTAAAGTTTAGTTTTTATTCTTACAATTAATTTCACTTTGTTTTTCTATTTCAATTGCGAGTTAGATGTTTTCTACGTTAAATTATGTCCTTTTAAATCTCAGTTAACTATTTTCGCTTACGAGTTTGTCTGCATTTGATTGTTATCATTTTCGTTCTGAAACGTCCAGTTTACTCTGTTAGTGATTTGCGGTTGGCTTTCACGAGTAAAGAGCGTTGGTGGAGCTCCTTACAACTTAAATGACCCTTCTACTTCAAGCGGAACTAATTATTGTGAGAGATTGAATTAGCGTTACTTGATCGAGGTTTGTTAGTTTTAAGTTTGCTTTCGGGCAATAGGGTTTCTGGATTCGCGTCATCTCCCGGGTATATCAAGCTTCAAGTTAAGAAAGGATATAAGCAGGTCCATTGAAACGTTTTACATAGAATAATTTAAAAATGGAGATGATGAGAGAAGTTATCCTGTGTGTATGTATATGAAGCTTTCCGCTGCCTTACTATAATAAAACTACTTCAAAATTAAAATTGGAAGGGCAATACCAGAAAGGGATAATTTATCGAAACATAACGCCATGAAATAAAAGAAAATTGAGAATATTTCCGTTTGGCACATGTGATATGCATAATTTTTAATTGCTGACAGTATCCAAAATAAGCGCTAGTTGTATCTACATGCAGTCAAACACAAAATTGAATCAAAAATTAACTTACACATACCACAAGATAATACAAATGCTTCTATGAAGTGTTCAAACTTGTTTAATATAATATTTTACAACCCTTAAGTAAAATTGTACTACATATTAAAAAATATATTTAATGATGCATAACAGTATTTTGAAAACCATGTGTAACAATCGTACAATATCTATGTGTAACATGGGAGTTATCACGATACTGGACGTAGTATCATTTCGTATTATTTTATTTGCACACGAGCTAGTTCCTTTTATCATTCCTTCTCCTTTTTCCCCTTCATTACCATATTATGAATTCATCGACACACTGTGAAATATATAAATATCAAGTTATGGCTACAATGACCCCCCACA
The DNA here is from genome assembly GCA_015476325.1 of Cardiosporidium cionae. Classification (NCBI taxonomy): domain Eukaryota; phylum Apicomplexa; class Aconoidasida; order Nephromycida; genus Cardiosporidium; species Cardiosporidium cionae. The sequence continues at coordinate 6,477 of JADAQX010000567.1, forward strand.
GACACGCATTCGTGACGTGCGGCATAGTAGCATTAACAATAGTAATACATGTTCTTCCCTAATACACGTAGATCACCAGCACCACTCACCCAGCACTTATGGGGAGAACGAAAAGTGTTTTTACACCTTTACAGAATATATTTTCTTTGACTAATCCTTTTTCGTAGCAAGTAGAAAGTTGAGCGAAGTATTTTAGCTTATGTTTATACGACTCTTTTTTTTCCCCTTAGTTTTATTTCGTCTATTGCGCTAGTCATTCGCAAGTTTCCTGTAGAGATATAACTACTGAGATAAAGGTGTACATAATTTGCATTAACTAATTAGTTCACTTATTAACGAAAAGAGCAAGATATAGTCAGCCAGGATCGAGTTATAGATTGGCAAAAACGTGACGATTACTTACGACATAAATCCATGTTTTACACTATGCCTATAATTTTAGATTTAATACATTAAATAAAGCTTTATAGTAAGCATTCCTTTGTGGATGTATATTTTTTTAAAGAGGGATGTGATAGAATTATTGAGAGAATTCGTATCTGAGTGCAAGCAAATAAGAACAATGTCAAATAGCACAAATCAGTTACCGCCAAAGTAGTAAATATTAACACCCTAGCGTTATAAACAAGGATGGTGAGACTTATTAGGATCAAGAAATCAGTATTTGTTTTAGTAATACTTCGGTTAAGCATAATAATTAAGTTTTATGACTAGATCTGCTCTTGGTTATGTCTGATATCAAAGGATTGGGAAGATTTTCTCTTTGATGTTTTCTGTCTTTTTTAATTTAACTTTTTAATATAAATGTATTTTAGTTCACTTCTTACTGTAAGGATATCTTCGAATATCGCATGGTTTTTAGAGCCCTAAGGCTCACGCTAGATAAGCCTTCATTTTTCAGCGAACCTTCATTTCTCCTCCCATATTGAAATTGAAGAATCTACCTTACGCTACGCGAGTTAATTAAGAAAAGTATTATCGACTGCTAGTAATCTTTTATATATATTATTTATCAGAGAATAGGAGCAGCACATATTACAGCGTATCTGCTTATTTTCATAAATAAGAAAATAGTTGACTCAAATGATTTTACAGAGTAGCACAAGAATTATCTGTCGATACCATGTTTCTGTTAAGTATTCAATATGCTATCTATGACGTCTTTGACACTGATTAATGGTAAAATTTTTTAAAGCAGTAAAAGCTATACAAGAAAATCTCCAAAAGAAGCGAAACTGGCAACCTCGCTATGCCCTTTCCACAGTGATATACACAGGTTCTTCAATACACATATCGATTGCTTTTAAACGCAATGAAAATGTTCAAACAATTCTACATTACCACAATAAAAACACATGAAGATTTTAAAATCCTCGTCTCAGTTGTGGCTTGCAATGTGCAGAGTTTGAGCCAAGCCTTCTCCACGAAAAACATTGGAAAACAGTGGTAGACAAGTTACATTTTTGTCGAATGCCTTGCTCAAAGAACTATTCATATAATTCTCATAGTATTGCTGATGAAAAGTAAGTAAACAGTTAACTTGATTTTTCGATTAAATCAGCTGCAGCTATAAGTTTTATCTAAACTATAAAATGATTTTCTATTTTGTTTGTGAAACAGTTGTGTTGTGTAGCAATAGTAGTCTCACATTCTCAACTTATATTTTATTTTCCACTTCCTTACTTCTATAGTTTCACCTTTTAAAAAGAATTTTGTGTGCAAATAATCACAAGGAAATTTTTGCATTACTTTTATGAAAAATCAAAGTTGAGGAATTTGGATTGACAAGGGATTGGGAGTAATAGCTCTTTGGCACTCATAATTTTGATTAGGGAGGACGACTGCAGTTGTTTGAAGCGAGCGAAAAGTGTTCGAATGAAATGGGGGGTTGTTTGTAAGTTTTGTCACAGGATTCACATAAAGTTTGTCTTATTATATTCATTTAACACACACAGACGTAATAAATAGCCTTATAAGTTGAAAACATTGATTGACAATTAGGAATCAGTGCTGTCGGTATCCCGTTTCCTATGGTTGTCCGTTAGAAACAAATAGCGGAGTGACGTGTGAGAGAACTCAACACACAATGACCTCCTCACTTCTTAACAACGTGCTTTTAAAGTCCTAGGAAAAAGTTATTGCTTGTATTTCAGTCTTCTTTTTCCATTGAATGCACGTTTTTTGTATGTTGTTCCAATTAGATTCAATACGGCTTGACGATTTCTCTAAAGGCACTCTTTTCTGTATAAGTAAACTTTCTTGCCTATTTTTATTGGAGTTAGTCATTAGCATGATCTACTGTAATTTGTCCTGCCGTTAAATTAAACTAACAATTCAAGGTTCCAACGATCTTTTCAAGTGTTTCATGGTTTAAGTGTTAGCATTGATACCTTCAATACGTTTGCTTTTTTACCTGTTCAATTCAAACCTACATCCTGCTTTGCATTGGAGACAATAAGAATTTTGTGTTGTATTGTGAATCCGATATTGTATCCATTCGCCTCTTATGCTTTCATATGCAATATAGCGTTGTGGTGTTGTTTTTACTTTTGATTTGCTTCTCAAATGTTTTTGTGTACGCGTTTATAGTCACAGTCTGCGTTTGCAGCTTCATGTTTTTTAAAACCCTGGGTCTTTGCGACTTCATTGATGTTAAATATTCTTTTCATTTTTGTTCTTGAACTCGTTTAAGTTAAAATTATTATTAGTAAGAGTGTATTCTAACAAATGTTTATAACTTTTTGCCTTTGTATTCTGGCATTGCTTGAGTAGTACCCTTCCCCCCTTATATGCTGTAAAACATTTTTTCTGAAATCCTTTTTGTAACTTGAATCTTGAAAGGTTTACATATAGTTGGAATTTTATTTCACTTTATATTATTTCAAAAATATCCAATCGCTTGTAAATTTTTCCAACTTATTGGTAACATCTATTGCAATTCCCTGTGTGCAAAAGAAAATCATTCAAAACAATGGCACACTTAAGCTCCTCAACAGCCTCCCCTGAGAGTGGTGGCAGCTCACGAATCCAACGCTTAATTAGCAATTCCACCATTATGGTCCAATCTCTGGGAAAAGCAACAAATATTGGCATTCCTCAAATTTTGGCCCATCGCAGTGAAGATGATTTGTTGAGTCGTCGTACACGTATTGTGTGCACAATGGGACCCAGTTGTAGTGATATAGAGACTCTCACTAAGATGGTTGAGGCAGGTATGAATGTTTGCCGTTTAAATTTCAGTCATGGAAATCATCAAAGCCATGGAGCTGTTGTCAGAAATATTATCGAAGTTCAGAAACGTTTTCCCAATAAACGTTTAGCCATTATGTTAGATACAAAAGGCCCTGAAATTCGTACTGGATTCCTCAAGGTGAGACTCTATCCATCTTTGTATCATACAAACATTTAAGAGAATGAAGAAGGAAGGTTTTAGCCCGCTGCCGTAGAGAATAGAAAATAGTTTCCCCTGAGTGAGGCGTTAGAAATATAAAATGATAAGAACGTGAGCTGCGCTCCCAAACTAGAGGGGCACACCGTTATTAGATATGCCGTAGAACTTTCTTTTTAGTAATAGGAAAAGAATGAAAGGATAAAGAACAAACTACTTATCCTTTATGGTTCCAACATTTTATAATACTCTAGAGAAATAGAGAACTTTGAAAATTTCATTTGCCCTCACATACATAGAAGAGAAAGCACCGTGCCCTTCACTTTAATCTAAACTTCATAACCGTAGGAATTTACTTTTTAAAGTTACTTTTCTTTCTTTCATTTCTCTTTTTTCCCCTTTTTCATTTCTTTCTCCACCCCTCTTTTATTTCCCTCTCCCCCTTTTTCATTTCTCTCTCTCCCTCTTTCATTTCTCTCTCCACCCCATTCCCTAATCTTCATTGGCATTGCAGTTTTTTAGTACAGCCTTTCCTTTTTAATATTTTTTCCCAGAATCATGGAACCATCAATCTTCAAGCGGGTCAACGATTAAAAATTACCACAGATTATGATTTTCTGGGTGATTCTGAATGTATTTCTTGCTCATACAAAGCATTGCCTCAAAGTGTTCAGAAAGGAAATACTATTCTTATTGCAGATGGTTTATTAGGAGCAGAAGTATTAGAATGTGGTGATGATTATATTAATGTAATGGTTAAAAACTCCTGCATTTTAGGTGAACGGAAAAATATGAATTTACCTAATGTGAAGGTAATATAAAAATATTTAAGACACTAAAACTTTTTTATTTTTTCGAGAGTTTCTGTGATTATTTTTTAATATTTTTTGGGAAATTCCCTTTTTTATAAATTTTTTAAAAAGTTTCTGTGATTATTTTTTAATGTTTTTTGGGAAATTCCCCTTTTTTTAAAGTTTTACATAATGTTCTTCTTTTCTAAGATAATTTAAAATTCTTTTTAATCTTAAATTTTCTTCTTGTATGTTTCTATAGGTACAATTACCTTGTGTTGGTGAAAAAGATGCAGATGATATCCTAAATTTTGGTATCCCAATGGGATGTAATTTTGTAGCTGCTTCATTTGTTCAATCTGCAGAAGATGTTCGCTTTATTCGCAATCTGCTTGGACCCAAAGTATGTTTTGTGGAAAAATTTATTTGAATAAAAATATTTAGTCTTGTAGAATTTTTATAAAAAAAAATACATTAAGAGAATGTATAATATTTTTACACAAAAGAAAATAAAATTTAAACATGAAGAGAATTCAATTTTCCCTACTTTTAAGGAATGAACGTTTTCTATTTTATATCTTTCTCTTCTAAATATGTGTGGTGGGTTCTATTACACAGTGTACGTACACGCTTGCTGTATTTTTTTTTTGGAAAATTTTTCAATTTTTGTTTTGATAGGGTCGTCACATTAAAATTATTCCCAAAATTGAGAATATGGAAGGTTTGTTGAATTTTAACGAAATTTTGGCAGAAGCAGATGGAATAATGGTAGCTCGAGGTGATCTTGGAATGGAAATTCCTGCAGAAAAAGTATTTTTGGCTCAAAAAATGATGATTGCAAAGTAAGGTTTGACGTGTGATAGATTTGTCTATTTATTTTTAATAGCCATTTTTCAAAAGAGAAGAGAAAAGAATGTTTTCAAATAAAAGAAAAATGACTGTAATTTTGTAAGACTATTCTGTTTTGTTAAATAAACACATTTGGTTTAAAGAAATGATGAAAAAAAGTGATCCCATGGTCGATAAGGGCGAGTAGAGAGGCGTGAGCCTTTAAAACTCTATAGAATTCCTCTATAAAAAGGAGAGATTACATGCAATTTTTGGTCCAAATTTAAAAATGGATAGGAACTAGATTAGAGTTCTTCAGCTGCTTAGAATTTGATTGAAATGGCATTTTTTTCCATTTAAAAATGAAATTTTTTCCAAACTTTAGTTTTAATGAGAGTGAGAGCACTCGAAAAGGGATAGTCATGCGGAGAAGAAAATTTAAATTTTCTTTTCAACCGTCATGAATGTATCTTTTTGAGAGATGGAAATCTCTTACTGTGTGTGCAAAATAGACTATGAAAAAAGTTGAAGAAAATCCAAAGATTAATGGAAAGCAGTGAATTTCGTTGAATGTTAGCTGTTTTCTTGATTTCTTTTTATTTCTTCTGAAGGATGTTTTTTCCTTCGTAATCTGTCAAATATTTTTACTTTGATAGAGGCTTTTATGTCATTTTCCACACTAAGTCAACAGTACATCCTCCAAAGAATTCGTTGATGAAGTTTTTTTTTTATGTGGAGACATGTTGAATTCAGTTTCTTCTTTTTTCTCCCACATAAATAGAAGGAAAACAAATCAATGTTTTATTTCTTTGTCTTTAAAAGATGTTTCTGTGTTACAGTGTGGAAACAGTGTTTTATTGAGAAAAAGTATACTTTTTTTTTGTAAAGAGTGCACCCTTTGTTTTTTTTTATATAATAATGAGAGAAGATGTAATTATATATATATAAAACATAAATGAGAGAAGACACTGCTATTGTTTTTGAGATAATGAGTTTTTAAAGTCTTTAAAATATATCTTTTTTAGTATTTTTTTTCTCACCTTTTTTTGTAATTTTTTTATATTTTTTTGCCTGTCTTTTCTTTTTTTTATTTCTTTTCCTATGTCTTTTCTTTTTTTTTATTGTTTCTCCTATCTCTTCGTATTCCTCTCTTTCATCTTTTTTGTAATACAGATGCAATGTATCTGGAAAACCTGTTATTACTGCTACACAAATGTTAGAATCTATGACAAAAAATCCTCGTTCTACACGAGCAGAAGCTGCAGATGTGGCTAATGCTGTGTTGGATGGAACAGATTGTGTGATGCTCTCTGGTGAAACAGCCAGTGGTCTATTCCCTGTGGAAGCTGTTTCTGTATGTTTGTGATAAGAAAAAAAAATATGTGGAGAAAGACTATGTAAAGAGGAGTTGGAAAAGAAAATAGATATGAAATTTTCTTTTATTTTTTTGAATCTAAAAGAGCTTAAGAAATGTATTGATTTGTGTAAAAAAACAAAAATACATACAATGATTTGTGTAAAAAAAAACAGGTAATAAAAATATGTATGGATAATAGAAAATGCTAGAAGCAAAGACAGTAAGAACTACGAATGATTTTTAAAAAAAGAAACCTAATTAAAAGCATACAATCCATTCCTTAAGTATACAGTTTGTGTGTATGATTATTCTTAGTTTTTTTTTTTAAAGGATGCGTTAAATGGAAATTATGGGGTTTGTAGGTGATGGCGAAAATTTGTCTGGAAGCGGAGGCGTGCATAGACTATTCCCAATTATATACAGCGATGGTCAAGGCTATACCTACTCCAATTTCTACTCAAGAAGCGGTGGCCAGAGCTGCTGTAGAAACGGCTGAATCCATCAATGCTGCTCTTATTTTGGCTCTGACGGAGACTGGGTGTGTATTGTTTACAAAGGAGGGGATAAAAGAAAAGAATAGTGGTAACAATGCAAGAAAGCGGATCTCCATTTTTGAAATATAGTGGAAAACATAGGAATTGGAGATAGAGAAAAGATAATTAGATGCATTTATCATTTTATAAGAGACATTACATAGTGTAGAAGTAGCTATAAGATTGGGATAGATTAGATCCAATCAGAAGGTATATTTTCCGCATAAAATGTCTGGAAAAGTAGAGCAATTTGCAGATGTTAGGCTTGACGTTATCCCGTAGTATAAAAGGCCTACTACTCAAAAAATTTCCAATGAAACACAAAAAATATATATAAGAATTAAAAGTGACATTGCATTTGAAAAAAAAACACATTTTTACATACAAATAAAAATCTTGTTTTGGACCCTTGTGTACCTCCTCAACGCATAATTTGCATCTAACTTACCGATATATGCCTTTCGTTACTTTCATGATTTCATTTTCTTTATTCGCAAAGTCTCTTGCGATTACTTTCTCTCCCTTTTTATCTCCTCAACTTTAATTTTTTTCATTTTACTCTTTGCTGTTGATACTGTCTACACTTTCTTATAAAAGGGGTTTCTGTGTGCATTTTATTGTTTCAGTTATACTGCCCATCTTATAGCTAAATATCGTCCTCAGCAATGGATTTTTGCATTGAGTGCCTCTGAATACACTGTGAGAAATTTGGTGCTCCATCGAGGAATCTTTAGTTTTCAAGTACAGCTTTTATTGCCAACAGATAGACTCCTGTTTTTCTATTGTGGAAATTTCTCATCTTTTTTTACCATCTTTATTCTCAATGAAATCACATATGTTTACCGCTTGCTTTCCAGCTTATTTAAAAAATGCCTTTAGCAAGGTTTAATTTTTTATTCCTTCGCTTTATATACGAAGTGTTTTGCTTTGCGTTTTGTTTTTCTATTCTGTCCTTTTTATTCCTATCGCTTATCTTCGTTTTATTTACGAAATGTTTTGTAAAGCGTCTTCGATTCTCTATTCTACTGCATTCTTCATTACTTCTTTGAAGGTACCCTCATTTCAAGGCACAGATCATGTCATACGCAATGCTTTAGAAGCGGCAAAAGCATTGCAGTTGGTAGTCCCAGGAGATTCTGTAGTGGCGGTGCATGGAATAAAAGAAGAAATTGCTGGTTCTTCTAATTTATTGAAAGTTGTGGTTGTTACTTGAGTGAAATATATGATGCAGGAAAGAGGCTCACATTCTTTCAGCCAGTATAACACTTTATGTTTTGCCGGTGTGTATATACGTATTTTACTAAAAAAAAGGTTTCTTAATTCACAATATTCTCTAGGGAAGGTCAATAGTTTTCTTAATATTGAAGACAGTATGGAATGTCATCCGCATGAAATGGAAGAATTGAAAAGCATTGCGCAATTATTTTCAGGAATGTAATGAAAAATGCAAGAACTAAGGGATATATAGAAATGGCACACAAATTCTCTGTTATAAAAAAGCGAAACATCAATTACTGAACGCGAAATACGTTGCAATACATGGCTACAGAATAACCATAGAACAAACCATTTCAACTAATATAATGTAAGAAAAGACCATGAAACTAAATTGGCGGCATAAAAGTAGATACGTGATGCATTGAAAACAAGCTCATAGAGGAACTGGATCAGGAATATCGGGTAGGGAAAGGGAGAGCTTATCATAATGAGATGAAGTTGATGGGATGCAGCAAGTGTCGTAAACAACCAAATGTTTGGTATTAACCGCGTAAAGATACTTTTCTATATTTGAAAACGTTATCTCTTACAAATTGAATTATTATCAAGTTAATTTTTGCTGTTGTAGTATCGTTGTTACCTATAAATGTGTGATTCGTATTTAATTCAATACATCCATTGAAATGAACAGCTTTTTACACAGCAAAATACCGCATTGAGCTGTATAGGACGAATTGTTTTGGTTCTAAAGGGCAAATACGTGTAGATCTGGCGGTAGATACATTGTTTCGCAGTAATGACTGTCAAATAAGGAGAAAATCTCACAAAGAGCAAAAATTAAAATCTCAAAAATAGCAAAAAAGAAAGTTCTTTTCTAAGAATATCGTTCCCTTTATGAAAGAGGAGCACAAAGAAATTGTAAGTACGCATGCTTCTTCAAATTTCCGTCTAATCTGCGATATTAGAGAAGTCGTAAGATGTCAAGAGTCTCCCCCCCCGCATGCCTGTGCGTTAGACGCGGTAAAGAAACACAAACCTTTAGCCAGCAGTGTCTTGGTGCTAGGTATCCTGCGGCACGCAATTACTAGGAGAGATGAACTAAATATACTGAGAGTTGTCTTCTCTGCAAGAGTAATTTCTGTGCGAGAGTAGCAACAGGTGCTGACTTGTATTGATGCATTAATTTTCCATGGCACCGAGACTGTTAACATTCACTCAATTAAACTTTTAGAAAATATTCTTACTCAACGATATTTGAAATACGAGCGAAATCTCTGGTTTGTACAACAAATCTTACGGCTTCTCTATCCAAATATATGCAATTATCAACCTCGCATTGGTGCCTCTGCTTGTAAAGTGCCATCTTTATCAATTATTAGTAAAAATTATAATCTTTAGCATAAATTTTAAATGAGGGAATAACTACAACGGAGGAAAAATGCGGTACCTGTATTTGACGTACATCCATGGCATTAAGATTAAGAAAAGAGTGTGTGTGCCACATAAAATAGTACAAAAAACACACCTCACTAGCGGTATCCGTGATGAGGTAACAAAATCTAAATCGTTTTGAGGGCATTTTAGATGTATTGACGGCAGAAATAGCTGTTATGCTGTATAAAATAGGAAACGCAACGTATGGCTAATTTCCTGTAAGAGTTTCACGTTCAGACTCAACATTCATCACAAGACCTTCGACCGTACAGATAAAGAATCTTGTTTCATGGTAATGTAATATATACAGCCAACAGAGGGAGGTATGAGAGAATGAAACAGAAGAAAATGAACACAAAAAAAAAACATACGGGTGAAACCGAAATAAGTATTTTTTGTGTTGCAATTTAGGAAGTATAGTATATCAAAAGAAGTGACAAACTTTCAAATCAGCTTTTCTACTAATCATAATACGAGGATTTTGTTCGTCTAGCCGAGTTTCTCTTGGCATAAAAAAATAGGTTTACAAAGTAACCACTCAGTCATTCGCATTTTTTTTTGGTTTATTCTTCAATTGCTAAAAATTTTGGCCATATATAGGCTTCCAATTCATTAGCATATTTGTAGTAAATTGTTTGAGGGGAATTATAGAAACGGCAGTTATCAAACATGCGTTTCAATTCTTCTCCAAATTGATGACGTTTTTTGAATTCTCCCTAATACAAAAAATGACATACACAATATTGAGAATGATAGAACAAGGATACTATGAGAATAGAAAATAATTTTGAAATTTGAAGAAAAAAATGGTAGCATGTTTCAACATCTGTATCCCAAAGCAAAAAGAAGAGTTCATGCAAAAATATTTACCCTTGTTGAAATCCCAAATTTTGTATACTCTCTCATTCCAAAGGTATAACAAAAAAAAAATTGGCTACATTGCATGAACACAAGGTTTGATACATAACTTCATAGATTTGAAACATCGAATGGTATTCCATGACAAAATAGTTCATAAACCTTTATTTATCCCCTCTCTATTTATCTTGTGGCTGTAGCAAAAGAAATTGTTTCAAAAAACGTATAATCCTCTTTATCAACCAAAAACTTCCTAATATCATCAAAATAATTCTTCCATTCTCTCCTAGCATTTCCATCTCTACAAAGAAATTTCCAATGTTTCTCCTACAGAAACATTCTCTCCTTATTAAAAAATGTTCTTCAATTCTTTTCATCCTATTCTCTATCTCTTTCGTATAGTCTTCTTTTTTTACATAAAAGGTTACGTACATACACCTGGCTTACATGTCTAGCTTTTCGTCGCATTGTAGAAATATCTGTTGGATTAGTAATGATATCATAGTAATCTTGTGCATCATTAACAGTTACAGGTTTTTTAAATGGCCAAGCAGATTGATGTTTCTCTAAAATTTGTAAAACATTTAAAATTTGTTCATTAAGAGGTTTTTTGATCTCTTTTGTAGGCTTAATAAGGGGTTCTTCTCTCCAGCCCGCTTCTACTAAGCCTTGAATTGCCTTGGGATGGAGAACTACTCCTGGATTCTCCTTTAAAAAAAATAACAAAACAACAAAAAAATTGAGAAAAAATAGGATTAAACAGGCTACATTAAATTGAAATGGATTTACACACGCATATTTGAAAAATCGAAAAAAGTAACAAAGTGAAATTCTCTTATGAAAATGAGGCGAATATATATTTAAAAAATATAAAAGAAATCCGTCTCTCTGTCCATCTTCATCAGGATTTACATAACATGAAAATACAAAAATTTTTTCTCTTCTAACCTGCCAAAAACGTATGCCTGGATATGCTTTTAATTTCTTTACTTCATTGATAGATTGACGCACTGCCTTCTTCTGCTCTGTCAACATTTCAGATAGACGAAGATAATTTATATTAGAACTAATATAGCATTCCATCAACGTTCCTCCGTCATAATCTTTGATATAGCCAAACCATCGTTCTTTTGGCATAGTAATTTTCTGTGTAAAACCTTGTTTACGAAAATATCCAATTGCAAAGTTATCTATAAAAAACATAAATACATATAAAATACTAAAAGATAAGCATGAGAAAAAAAAAGAAGAGAAAATGAGAAGAATGGTCGTGTGGATTAAGAAAATGCGATACTAACACAAGGCAATGAGACAAATATATATATAATAGAAACATATACAAAAAATACACACACTTTCAAACAAAAACAAATGAAAGAATAGCAAAAAAAATTGTAAAAAAAATAATCCACAAAAAAAAAAAATACCCACACAAATAAAATAAAACATTAAAAAATTGAAACTCTCCTAATTAGAAACGATACCTAAATGTAGAGGACATGGAAATATATAACAATTTACAAAAAGAAATCTCTTTCTGTAAAATATACAACTTGTACATACATCCCCTTGCTTTACCTGCATAGGTAAGAAAATATTCAATTCCTGATTTTTTTACATGTTCTTTAAGATGATTCATCAAACGTGTTCCATAACCTTTTACTTGCTCAGTAGATGTCACAGCTAAAAAAGCAATTTCTGCAAACCTCTGCAAAAAAAAAAATTCGCTTTTTCTCTTTGTTTGATTTGAGTATAAACGACACAGCAATTTTTTTTTTAACGTTCATAAAAACTATAGGAATAACTGGTAAAAAGAAATTTCATAAAAACTAAAAGAGTTTTAATAATTTAAAAAAAAAAAATGCATCGAATTTATTTGAATATAGAATAGTCTTAACATCTGCAATTATTCTCTTTATCCATTCCTTTTCAATTGTATTAGGATGTAGTCTTCCAATTTTTAATCTCTTTTTTGTTTTTTATTCATCCAAAAAAAATAACATTATCGTTTGTTTTATTCATCCCCTGTCTCTTCATCATACTTTTTTTTCATTCACAAATATAGTTATTATAAAAAAAAATGCCCTCTCATTCAAAATACTTCACCTGCTCAAAATAAGGTCGAAAGCAAACTCCACCAATCACTGCATTTTTCTTCAATAAACAAAATGTATAATGATTTCGATCAAATACAAGACGAACAATATATTCTCGAGGCATTTTTGGTAATTGTCGAGAAAATATATTCTTCAACGTCACCAATTTGATGAGATGATCTGGTTCTCTATCATTTGTTATACAATCAAAGTAAATAATTCCCATATCCTCTTCACGTGCTCCACCAGCATCTCTATGTAGAAAGCCTAATCCAGTTTCAGAAGGTAAAACCGACTGCCCAAAAAAAATCACAGACTATTCTCTATGCAGGAAGGAGGGAGAGAGCAAGAGATGAGAAGCGAGAGGAAGATGAATAAGAAAATATAAGAGAGAGAGAGAGATATTATATGTGTGAGAGAGAGAATGTGTGAGAGAATATGAGAGTGAGAGAGAGAGAGAGAATATGAGAGTGACAGAGAGAGAATATGAGAGTGACAAAGAGAGAATATGAGAGAGAGACAGAATATGAGAGTGACAGAGAGAGAATATGAGAGAGAGAGAGAATATGAGAGAATATGTGAAAGTAAGAAAGAGTGAATGCGTGAGATAGAATCAGTGCAAAAGAGGTAGAAAAGAGAAAAAGAAGGGTGGAGAAAGAAAATAGAGGAAAATGTACGTTACAAGCAAAAATAGAATAATGAAAACATAACGAAGCAAATACAAAACAGATAAAAAGAGAAAACACAATCCCTAAAAAATTTTTCAAAAAATCGAAGCAAGAGATATAAAACGTAATAAAAAGAAAAGAGCTTAGATAAAAACAAAAAAATAAATACATTCACTAAAAATAGAGAAGATGCCAAAAAATAACAAAAAAATGATGGCTAAAAATTAAACAAACACACAGAGTGAAGGAATTGAAAACATTTCAAAGAAATTCCACAAAGAAATTCAGTAAAATACATCCCTCAATGTGTTATTCTTTACCAAAAGTTCTGCATTTTCTTGAATGGCTTGTGCATAGAGAGAGTCACATACAGCTTCAGGAATAGAAGCTTCTAGACAAAAACGTTTAAAGAGAGCAGGGATATTGTGTTTGGCTGCTGTTTCTTTTAAATCTGCCAAAATACAACGAGAGTTTGAGAGGAGTAAAGTTTTTAGAAAATCACGAGAGAAAGCCTCTGAGACGGTACTGCCCGCAGGTAGGCCATTCTTTAAAAATTCTCGCCATCGAAAATGACAAAAATTGTAAGATTCATCAGATATATCCAATTCTTTTGAGATGCCATTCGTAGTTCCAGACAAATGTGCGATCGCCGCAGAACGCTGCAATAGATGAGAAGAAAAAAGGAATTTAAAAAAAAAAATTAGATTTCATTTCATTTAAAAAAATTGCAAAATTTGGGACTTATAGATGAGAAAAAAAAAATTCCAAGAAAAATTCCATTATAGGGTAACAGACACAGAGAAGCTGTGTACTACATAATAACGTAATGATTTTTGAATGAAAAAAAAAGTTATCAAAAATAGTGTTGGACAGCAGTCTCACGTTTCAACCCGAATATTTCAAAATGGCATTTATAAAAAAAAGAAAAAGAAAAGAAGAAATATCCACAAGCCTTGAAATTCACCTTATAGGGGGAAATTAACTGCTGAATGTTAAAAATAGCAGCAATACTCTTCACAATCTCTCGAATAAGTGCTTCCTGCTGAGCAGGAGGTGAAGTTCCTGCTCCTTCATTCATCGCAGTCAAAGGAAGATTTCCAGAAGAAATCACTGCATTAGAGCTTGGAGAGGCTGTGTTGGTAGAAGAACGAAGAGTAGATGGAGTTGTCCCAACAGCTGTTTCCTCAGCCTGCACAGAGCGAGCTAAACGTGCTTGAATTTGAGATAGCGGAGGTGGCGGTGAAAGAGCCATATTAGGTGGAGGAACAGAAGCAGCAGCCATATGAACTCCTGTTGAACGTTCAGTGAAAGAAGAGCCAATTGGTCGTGAATCATCGATGAATCCTTGTGGCTCTTCGGTCAAAGGGATCGAATTCGTAAGGGAGCGAGAATTGGTGGAAGATAATTCACTCACTGTTTTCTCCGAAGAAGGTATATCGGATGTAGGTACAGAAGTAGCCGAAAGAGATACCAATGATGCATCACAAAGAATATCTCGAACTGCTCGATCTACAATCTCTAAAATGCTAGCTTGCTCAGGTAATGATGAGACAAAAGATTTACTAGAGGTAGATGAAGACGTGGAATCAATGGTTGCACTTGCAGGTTCGTTCTCCAGTTCAGAAATGGCATCTACAACGATTTCACCATTAGGGGTTGGAAGTAGCGATGAAGGCACAAGTGAGGGTGCAGTACTAAGGAAAACTGAGTTTGTCTCAGGAGATTCAGGTGCAGTGGATCGTTCCATAATTTCTTCCTTTTGAGATGGGTACGCAGGGATAGCCTCACTGGAGAGACTGTCATGCTTCTGATCCAACAGTTGAATAGGCGCAGATACTTCTTCAGGTGTAACAGATGATGAGGTGGCTTTCATCCCTTGAAATGCAGAAAGGGGTGAGATACAAGTAGTTAGTTCATTGCTAATCGGCATAGAATGATGAGACGAGAGAGTCGAGGCATTCACCTCAGCAGATGAGGTAGGGTTAGGCGACGTATGGAGGATTGGGGAGGCCATCGTCAGATATTACCTTGGTTAAAAGACAAAAAGAAAAAAGAAAAACGCATATTCCACTAACATTCATAGGAGACCAGGTAAACTTCCCCTTACGAAAAGGGGGAAAAGTCAGTGAACCAAGCCTCGACAGCAAGAGGAGGTCTCACGCCGATAACTCAGCCTGTAAGGCTCCCGTGACGAAATCTACACAAATTTTGACAGTAAGAAAAGCAAACAAGTAGTAGTAAAAGATCAGAATTCACTCTGCGACCGAGGAGCAAAACCAAGAAGACAGCGCTGACTCTCCATTTATAGCAACAGTTGGGATATCTGCCAAGTTGGAGAGTTTGCTTGTCAGCTGCGTGGCCGTGAGACAGCGCTTCCAAGGAAAAGACAAATCAACAACGAAAAATATCTTTTTCTATTTAACAAGAAAGACCGCAACAGAAGACTATTTAACTTAGTAGAGCGATGCTCTCACTCTCCGCAATTTGGGGACGAAAAATTTCCTCTCTCCGCCGAGAGGAAATTTTTTTAGTCTACCACTGTAAATTGTGCGCTAGCTACAACAGTAATTTCTAGTGATTTCGTGACTATGACGGGTAAAGTAAGAAAAATAGTTGAATAAGAACTCATTCCAGTATGCTTCTTTCTTACAGCCCATCATGTTCTATGTTCAAAAATTTGTAAGTAAGAACCTTTCATCGCCCCTCTCAGCTACCCTACCAACCGGGTGGCTGCTGTCAGAATGGCAGGTAAAGGGCCTATTTCCTTACTGAAACTGTTTTTCTGCAAATAATTTTTTCCATTCATAAATGTGAAAGTTTGCTTTTGTGTTATAAGCACTATATAACGGTAAAAAAACCCTTAACGGAGATGATGTTTAATTAGACAATCTATGCATGCTACGACCAGCGAAGTCGATGAACTTATTTGTAGAATAATTCTTCATTATGAACCTATCATATGCTGTATTCGATGAAATATGGTAGCGTGACATGAGCACAACCGGAGTGTTAATAATGGTAATGATTTTATATTGTTCCTTCTCTATTTTAAAATTTAGTGGCAACCAAAATTTGAAAAACAAGGGAAGTTAGTGCGTGATCGAATTTTCGCTGAGGAATTGTGAAAGGTCCTGATTATATACATTAGAATATGGACACAAAAGAAGAGTGCATTTGGAAAATTAATTCTTAATTATAAAACCATTGTATTTTGATTGAAAATGGAATTCTCTAAAGAGAAAGCGCTAGCCGTGGAGGCAGATGGATAATTACTTTACCACCGCTAGCTTCTCTGCGGATAACTTGACGCAAGTCTCCTCGTTTTTGTTTCTCGATATGAAAAGGTAACATCCAAAGAACCTTACTTTTCCGCAGTAAAGAGTAATGTAGTAGTGTATCTATGCTGTATCAACTACGATAATATACAGAAGTTTAGTCTTCCATTGTGTAGCCGGTAGAAAGCTTGTCACTGAAAAGCACACGATACGCACAAAAAAATTGTCGCACAGACGCATACATTTCATCGTTTGTATAGAAATAAAAGTAACTTAAAAACATATGGTAGAATCAGTACAATAGGGCATTTTCCAAGCATTTATTTAATGCTGCAATAAATGTATAAACTTGCAGGGGGTTGAAACCCCTTGTAAATTTAATATTATTCTGCACCTAATCCCATAGGAAAGAAAATGATAAAATACTTTGAGGAAATGTGGCATTTTTTTAAAATGAAGCAAAATAAAGAAATTTTTGCAATTGAATCAAAACGTATGAAAATTAATTTTTTTTTTTGATGCATATGTAATCAAATAAGAAAGTAATGATGCTGTGTGAAGTTCAGTTGCAACGTGAAAAAAATCCACTGTGCATATTGATGCTAAAAGTTTGGGGCAAACTAAATGGTAAATTTGCATATGCTTTTGTCAAACGTCTACGTGTAGTTCCTTCCCGTTTTTTGCTCTCCCTTCTCTGCATACTGAAATCACCAAAGACGGTTTGTTATTCTGCGAGGGTAGTTAGCTTCATGGTATCACAAACTGTATTTCTTCAGGGTAATGTTGAATTTTTTAATTTTCCTTGAAAGTTTGAATTGGGTTAAAATATGAAGAGTGTCAATTATTACTATTATTGTACATCCTTACTAAAAGATGTGTGACTAAGAAATTGTTGTGATACGTCTGAAATGTTTTAGACTAGAAGACAATCCAATTGCGTGAACATTTTTGTAAACGCCTTGCAGCGTTGATTTTATAATATTCTAATTGAGTGAAAACGCTTTGTACAAGGCATGAAGACAAGTGGAGGCGCAAAAACGAATTGAGAAACCAACCACTCTTATGACTAGCTGGCTTTCATTTGAAGAAACGATGGCACAAATTCGCGTTGCCTACTTGTGTTATATGCCCAAACATTAGTAACGTTCAAAGATGTCGTGATAGCCTAATACCACACGCATGTATATCAGTCTACAGAAATCAGCATCTGAATGGCACTAAAAACTAAAAAAATATAAGCGCAACAAACTGATTCCATTTTGAGACATACTCCTTTGTATAGATCTTAGTTTTCCATATAATCGCAACTATACCAAAAACGCGTTTGCTGTAGCACGTATACAACTTGTCCTTAACATTTTCCGAGTGATGATTATCAAAAACCAAGGAAAAAAGGCCCATTAAGTGCTACTTTACTTTTGTATGAGATACAGTAATAAGGATGCATTATGCCTGTACCCCATAGGGCAAAATAAATAACAAATCGCAATAATTCCAAAGGAAAGATTGATTAGTTGCTGCAAAAAAGTAAGCATTCTTTATGCAAGAACTTGAGCTGTATTACTAGAAAATAATAGAACAACCTTTCTCATCGTAAAGCAATCACCGATTTATTTTTAAGAAAACAGAATTCATTGGGCAACTATTCAAGTAGTAGCACAATTTACATTACAACAAGAGAATGGCAGTGGACTTCATTACTATTTCCCTCAAAATAAATGAATGCTACAGAAGCATGGCTGACAGCGTATACGAAGTGCCGTCTAAATTGTTCCTTTTTGATTTGGAAATTTGTCAATAAAAATATCGAAATAACAAGTCGATTTCATTTTGGACCTTGCAAGCATTCTTATTTTTTAAAAATACTGGTCAACTTTGCAAGAAATAGCAATAAAAATCTTCAGGAGGGGAAACAAAATTGAGACATAACCATCACTTATTCAATGCCTAAAACAGTTAATACAAAAAAATAACAAGCCAATTCTATATCTGTGCGAATTTCATAGTTAAATGTCCTTCAAGACAAAGGAAACGCTGGCTGGGATGCTTTCTTTTGCTTTTCTTCAGCAACGATATCTTTCCATCCTATATATATAAAAGAAACAAGCGCATCGATTTGATGAGGATCCAAATCACAGCACCGAAATCTTAACGTCAATATATCTAAGGAAGATAAAAAAGGAATTTTTGCATCATTTCAAAGAGTTTGTATATATCTACTATCATATTTTTATGAAAGCAAGAGTGTACTTGGTTTGATAACGCAAGTGTCTCACAATCAACTCAAGTATTTTTCCTTTCATTCAAAATCAAATATACCTGCAATGAAAATTAGCTAAAATTTCATTATGAGCAATGTTCATAGACGTAAACAAAAGTGCACTTTCAATTTTTTCATTTGTATTCAACCAAATCTACCTACACTCTCTTCCCTTTTGTTTTTGCTGCACAAACCTTCTTCATAATTGGACTCTACCATAGATTTCATCTTCTTAATCGCAGTTGCAGGATCCAATCCTGTGATAAAATGTAACCTCAAAAACTCGCATTATAAAGAGTGCATAAAAGCAATGCATAAGCTACCTTCATCTTTGAATTGTTCAAAAATATCCTAACAGAGAGTAGTACATTCATTTATTTCAACGATAAGAGCCATCATAAAAGGTATATCAAGATTCCATTTTTGTAGCATACGTTACGTTTTGTTCTCTACTTACCTATTAAAAAATACCATTTCAATTCTTCATGCCTTAGCTATTCTCAGTTTCTCATTGCGCAATTTGCTCACGGATTCTAGTTTTTCAACATCTCCTCTCTTCATCTCTATATTCTGTATGCCTCATAGCTATTCTCTATTCTTCCTCATGCGAGTTCTCTTCACTTTATATCCAAAAAACCTCCAAAAATGTATATTTTTCTAGCATTTGAATTGTCACAGGAGTAGGCCATATGCAAGGTCAAAATTATCGTTTTTATTACCTTTTGGACAGCAAACTGAACAATTCATAATACCATGACAACGATACAACTTCATTGTATCATTTATAAGGGCTAATCGTTCAGTAGTAAACTCATCACGACTGTCAGAAATCCATCGAAACGCCTATATTTCAAAAGAAAAAATTAGATTATGGATCCTTTATAACATTGAAAAAGGGGTGTAACAAAAATAAAATAAGCGAAAAACAAAACTCAGGAAGACGGTGCATACTTTTATATAATAACAAAAAGAATAAAGTAAACTATTCCGAGATTTCTTAAAAATTTAAAAATGGCAAAATTATTCTTTTCATGAATTTGTTGTACACATGTCCGCCTCATCGAATGTAAACCTTCCTAGCATTCTCAATTTCCAAGCTCAGGATTTAAAAATAAAACAAATGCATAGCCTCAGTATCGTTCAACTTTCAATATAAATTGAAAACCTGCATAAGTACAGCGGGCCCCAAATATGATTCCGGATTCCACCAATAGGAAGGGCATGACGTTGAACAGCATGCACAGAGAATACACTGAAATTGCATGCATAAAAACCAAGTTCTTCTTTTATTTGGATATAAAGGAAAAATAAAGATAGAATTTGTTAAAATGCTATCTTTTCCTTAAAAATATATAATAGAAAATGAAGCAATAGAACTGAAGTTTAGGAAAAAGTGAAATGAATATGAAAAACAAGAAATAGAAATATAGTAAACTGTAAACGCAACTGCAATATATTAAATACAAATAAACGAAGTCATGTATGCTACTATCAGCCATCTCCTTGAAGAATACACACTCTCAATTTCATAAAGTTTTAGAGAAAAAAAAAATTTAAAATGAGCTACTTATTGTATGAAATTTTAGAGGCATCTTACTTCATACATTCCATCTAACTTAGCGCGATCTTCCCTTGATTGATAATACTCCTTTTCATTAGCATTCTATGAAAAACATAAAAAACAGGAAAAAAAATTGATTGGAGAAACCAAACTATGGAATTAGAAAAAAACGCAAAATCGATGAAGTAACAGATTCTTTTGAAAAGAGTGAACAAAATGAAGAAGAATGAAATAGCCCCAAAAAAAAGTGTAAAAAGAAAAAATGAGCGATTTACTCTTAAAAACTATGTTTGGGGTTGAACGATATGCAAGCATCTGGACCTACTGGTATCAAAATTCTTGTAAACATATTAATAAAACTAATATTAAATGCATTTAAGATAAATTAAAATGATTTTGATGGAATGCATCATACAAGTTAAATTCAAAATATAAGAGCACAAAAAGAAAGGATAAAACATGAGAGAATAAAAATGAAATGCAGAAACCACATTTTCTTTGTCTGGTTTCTATTAAAAAAAACTAACTTTGACGGTTTTTCGTTTTAGCCATGGCTCAATAGATTTATATTGATTGTAGAAATTTGTCATATCTGGAACAAGATCTCTAATAACATAAAGCTGAGGGAGTGGCTGAACCTCTGTAACCGATTCTCCCTCAGGTATAGGAGTTAAGCAAGCCAATCCGTTTTTTCCATTGATATTCATCGCACAACTCCCACAAATTCCTTCTCTACAACTTCGACGGAATGAGAGGGTACTATCCTACATGTGAAGAAAAATAAGTGCAATAAATCAAGGGAAAAAAAGGTAGAAATACGAAGTGAACAAGTTAAATACAAATTTACGATCGTTGAGAAACAGTGTAAAGAAAGACAAAATTATTGCATATAAACAAAATTACCAGCAAAATAATTTCAAACTAAATCAAAGCAAACAACAAAATTTTCCACATGTGAATGTGAATTTAAAAGCAATTTCACTCCAATTAAGTGAGAAAATTACCACATCTCCGAGAATTTTAGCGTATTGTGCATTAGTTAAATATGAGCTACACGTTATCCTACAAAACCTCTTTAATATAATTTTTTAAAAAGAGAATTCTACGATCCATCAATGATCCTATGACATTGAAATGCACTCTCTTCAACATTTTTGATCTTATAGAAAGTTTTCACCATTTCATTTTTGATATGAAATAATCCATCCAAAACCATGGGTCCGCACGCATTCCTTGGAAATTCAAATGTTTGGATGTATGGCCGATTATTTTTAGAAGGATTGAAACGGAAAACTCGAAATTTCGCCGTAGAAGAAGTTTCTGCAGGCATCGAGGCAGAATAAGATGAAGAAGTGGTGGACGATTCACTGGAGGCCACCACAGTTGAAAAAAAACGCTGCGGCCAATAGGATGGCAGTCTGCATGCTAAAATTTTGTTATAAGATATTTTCGGAAAAAGCCAGTGTGAAGAAACAAGAGCCATTGTGATGCTTCGTTTTTCCGTTACGACAGAAAATCAGGAGTTCACGGAGCTGCAAATGATTGTCATTACGTAATGAAAACACATTTAAAATTACCAAAAAGTAAAGCACACACAGTAGATGAAAGCATCACAACAGTGGGCTACTCAAAAAGTTTCAAAACAGTAAAAGATGTATGCATCCCAGCAAACGTTGACGGTGAAGTAGAAAAATTTTCAAAAAAAATAAGGTAGGCGATGGGCTGAGCATAACCACGGTTAATACGGCCAACCATCAAATGCAATAAAAAGAAAATAAAATAAGAATGTTTAATAGTTATCATAAATTTTGAAAAAAACAATCCTACGTTAAAACGAAAAGCACAACCGCAGGTACGTTATGGGAATAGGAAACATTACATTAATCTTTCTTGGATCAAACAAAAGAGTATATGTTCAAAGACACACAACAGCACAATATATTTTTTGTAAACAAATTGAATGTTTGTTTTTCTTTGTTAATAGAAAAATAAAAACTTTTGGGGTTTGCAATGTACAGGAAGAGCAAAAAACTACAACTCTGGTTGAACAATGAAAGGAACACACCCTTAAAAAATTCAAAGCAGATTTTCGTTTCTTCAGTAACTGCTACAAAATTAAGTGCGGTAAGTTGTCGGAAAATAAAACCCAATATCAGGCAGGAGGAAGAAGCTGACACCAGTGCTTTGCGCGAATCAAAACTTTGTCTGAGTAAACCATAAATATGACACCAACAGCAAAGCTAAAGTCATGCCCAAAAATCACTTGATTTTCTTACATGAACCAATGCATTGTAAATTTCAAAATTCAATCTAGTGAAATGGAGGCGAGAATAAAAGAGAGCCTTTCTGTTGCATCTATTCCCGTCCTATAGCTTGCACCGTAGAGGCAAAGCAAAGGAATATAGAAAAATCAAAAATTCAATTAAAAAGTCAATTACATCAGTATCCTTCCAAAAGCAATGACAGAAAAATTATAAATCAAACTCATAACGTATCTTGTTACATATTGCAGAGAAGTAGAAAAGGGAAACGACTGCAATGCAACTACGCAATAAAAAATTACCGAAGTATGCATGCCACCAATACCACAGTCTTCGACTTGAAGGGATTGGACTCTTCAGTTTTCGCTCACCTTTCTGTTGGGTAGGTTTCCGATGAACGCTTTTGTGACTGAGCATACCTAGTGAAGATAAAAGGGAATGGAGATCGATCAGGCTATTAAAAAACCAATGAATCTATAATGATGACAAAAATTTGCTTTATAATCATACGAATTCCACAGCGCCCTTTCATTTTGTGTTTGCAGTCCATTATGCTTTAATTTTTAAGAAACGAACTCAGAAACATATATATGTCGTGTATGACACAATTTTCTCAATTCGTCAGATACTATCAAATCAATGATGCAGGAGCGATTCGAGTCAATTAGTACAATAGTATTGTATAGCATTCTAGCCTTTAGTTAAATATCAGCAGAAAATGAGCTTTAGTGAGGAAAAATTTTATTTGTAATCATTTTAGAATGCTGATGCACCAAAATATTCTTGAAACTGATTGAAATGAGATACGAGATAGAGATATAAAATTCGCTTTGCCAGGTTAATAGCAAAAATTTCTTTTTGTGCTCTTACCTTTCCTTATTACTTAATTTATTTCACAGACATTGGCGAAATTCCAGAAGTAGATACTTTTAGATGCAATATGCTCAAGTTTGATTGGATCTTTTATTACTTCTGGAATAAGAATGAAGAATTTGAATCCAAGAAATTAAAAGTGTAACTACTGTTATTAAGTTTAGAAGAAAAGAAAGATATAAAATGAAAAGACTTTTGTTGCTTTCTGAGAGCCATCAATCTAAATTCTAAACAGGCACACGCACTGCTCGATTAGAAAAATAGCAGGAACTATTGTTCGCTGGCATTATAGACTTTCATTTGAAACTTTTTCGTACGTGCCATTTCTGATGTTTCTGCTATTTCATTTTCTTATAACTTTCCATTCAGAAAAGAAAAAAACTTTGGCAGATAAAATTGCTTCTTTTGTTGTTTTTATTGTTAAGATATAGTGTGTTTCGTACTATCAAATGAGTGTCGCTTGGCATATGCATACGCATTACTGTTTTCATTCGGTATACTATGAGAGAAAGCAGTATATTTTTAGCTGCATTGTTCTTTGTTGCTATCAATTCTACTCTTTCTGTGAGAATAAAGAAGGAAATTTACCTTGCAATGCAATTTTATGCGGCATTTGCAATGACAAAAAGGAAGAACCTTGATCTCTACGCAGCGGATTCACTTGCTATTTCTAAATTGTTGACAGCATGCAAATTAATGGTTTCAACTTTTTCTCTGGTAATTTTTCTATTTTGTTTACTTATTAATACTTTTCAAAATATGGTTATGCAACATCCATGAGTAAGAACTGCGATGAAATTAGTCAGTGGGTTAATTGCAGATTAAATAGGAAATATTCAGTATGTCGCATGAAATTTTGTTTTGTCGCCTGAAATGCTATCAACACATCGATGTACTACAGTACAACAAAAATAGCCATATTTCATGATTAATTTTCTAGTCAACAAAAGTGCTTCGTTTATTCTTCTTCGACTTCTTCATTTAACTGCTTGTCTTTACGAAATATAATTAAATCGGCATTTTTTAATGTACTGTAATCTATGGTACATACAGTATTTAATTACATGTCTTTGATTGCTCTCATCTTCTATAACTTCACCTAAATTTCATTCAATTCTTTCTTTGAGAAATGATTGCCTGACCTAAGCCTCTTCGCTGTTTTCTTTCTTCAAATTTTATTTAAAGGTGACGTTTCTAAGAGGCAATTCACCCGTGTACTCAATTCTTCTGTTTTGAGTAGTTTAACAGCTACATTCTTGCATTTTCTTGAAATAGTTGAAAATTCTCTCGATGCTCCATTGAGGTAGTAAACTAGTTCCCCATCTTTACAGGAGGTAATATATACCGGATATTCCTCTTTTTTACTGTATTGTAGTATGTCTTTGCAGAACGTATCATGTTACTGTGAAACGAAACGATCGTTAGAGAGCAGCAAAACTTAACCCTCGATCAAGAAAATTTTGCGATTAAACTATAAAGCACAAAAATATGTGCAACAAATTTTTATTATTTTTACTTTGAGCTACATGTTGCCGTGTTTCAGTCTAAAGTAGTGCCGCTTTAGGATATTCTTTCCTCCTTTTGTGGATTCCTTGCTTACCGAACGACAATTTCAGTATTCCCCAAGAAAGGAAAATTATGGTACGTCATGAAAACCTGTATCATTCGATTTCAAACATTGGTTCTGTGGTTTATCCGTTTCATTTTTTTTAGTTCTTTGTTGATTTACCTTTTTTGTGTGCTGTTTGATCAACCTGTGAACCATCTAGCGTTCTCTATATTTCCTTTTGAATCCTTGTTCTTAAATGGTTATTCGCGCTCTTATAAATCAAAACAAGAGAGGACGATTGAAATTTTTACTACTTGCACCCTCACGGTTTTGATCAATGGGAGATTACGTATTAAGTAGTCAGTGAAGAACGCATTTTAAGAAATGCAATAAAAATGTAGCGCAAAATTACTACGAATATATACAATGAAAGAGAGCTGGAATTTGCCGCTTCCTTTTTTCCCTTCAATTTTTTGCGCTGTGGGCACTCTCACTCTTACTTTTTAATTCCTCCTACTTTTGAAAAATGATTGAATGCAAACCCCAGCATTTTGATTGTGTTTTGTCTTATGATTTTCAATTTTATAACAAAGCTGTTTTTAAACATGGTTTTATTGCATAACTTATGTTGACTCTTGTGTGTAAATTATTTACTGGATTGAAATCCACAAAGCCTCAATTTTATTTTAACACACCGTTTATAATTTCTTCTTTTTCACAAAACTAGTGTTGTAAAGTTAAGAGTACTAAATAGCGTTTTAACCAAATATCTAATATAGAAAGAAATTGCTTCAATAAAAAAAAAATCCTTTTATCTTTCTATGCTTTTTCTTGTTTGCGTTTAATTTGAATTTTAAGAAATGCATTTTAAAAAGGATGCAAAGATGAAACAATCAGAAATATTGAAAGAAAGCTATACCTTTTTAAATAGAGAGGGATATATAATTAGTATCTACAAAATGTGCATAGCCTATCTTGTATGAAATAGAGGCATTTCTGAGAATTATTGGGCCCATGCTTCATTTTTGTTTTGTAAGTTTTCACTTTTTGGTTCCTACTCTTCCAGTTATAACTCCCTCATACATTGCAATTTCTTATTTAGGAGAGAGAGAATAGGGATACTCTCTCTCGCAATTCTGAGCCTCCAGCAGCCACCACTCTTCAAGAGAGAGATCACTCTGAAGTTCCTGCGCCACCGGTGATATCCTTATCGCATTCAAAGTCTGAAAATTCTTCAGATCAACTTACGGATTCACCTCCTTCCAAAAGAGTGGCTACATCTATTCGAATTCTCTCTACAAATGGGAAAGGCTCAATTTCTATTGAAAAACCGATTGCTATGCCTTCTACTTCTATAATTTCTTCTACTGACTCCATGACTTCTACTCCAAGTGTTGCTTCCTTTTCTACTTCAAAATCTTCTACCTCATCTACAAACACGTCTTCCCTTACTACGATTCCTTCTCACTCTTCCTATGAGAATTGTGAGTGGATTTCGTTAGATGCAGAGTATGATTTCAATAGCACCCTGCAAATATATTACCACAAGGCATCAAAGGCGTATCTTCAGTATGATGCCTCCACAAAGGAATGGAAATCCTTGGAGACTACTTCTCTTATTTCAAAATCTTCTCCTATAGTGGAAACTCGTATTTTCTCGGTGAGAACAGCAGTAAAATATATGCAAGGACGACGAGGGAAACAAGAAGATAGGCATATCGTTTTGGAAAATTTGAAACACGCATTGGAAGAAGGAGACACGAAAACATGGCTGGATAAACATTACCCTCGAAGTAAGAAATAGAATATAAAATGGAGTGTTTAGGTTTAGAAGAAAAAGCAAAAATGCGAGCCTGCCAAGTAGAAATTTTGAGATCTTGAAGAAAAAGAAAATTTTTTATAAAAACAAATGATACAAAAAGGACTAAGAGATATCCCAAAAAGTACATTTCTGAGAAAGAGGTGTATGTACACCCTCGACTCATCCATGAGAGATACGAGAGAGAGTTGAATATTTGCTGTTTTCCTTCTTTCAAAGGTCCTGTTTTTCACTCTTATCTATCTAATTACTTAAGTAATCCTTTCTTCTAGTATAGGTATAAATCAGAACTCTAATTATAGAATATCTCTGTACCTTTATTTCTTCCTCACCTGAGGTGAAGGAGTTTATTTTTTTATTATTTTTCATTTAGAATTTTTTTTTCAAATTTTTGGTGAATACTTTTGGAGAGGTTTAAAAAAATGTGCAACTCTTATTTCTGTTCTCGAAAGAGTTTTTTAGCCTATAGCTTTAGTAGAAATTTATTTTAAAAAAATTTTTTTCTTCTCTAAATCCTCTCCTCAGTTTCTTTTTTTTTTACTTCTTCAGTTTCTCTTTATGCGCTATTTGATGGCCATAGCGGCTCGTTAGCTTCGGAATTTTGTGCTCAAAATTTACCAAAACAAATGCTAACCTATCTATGTAAAGGTGTAAACGCTTCTTCTTCAGCCGAAGGATTATCAGAAGATTCTATAAAACAACGTATTTCTGCTGCTTTTGTTCGTACGGATAAAGAATTTTTGTTGAAATATAGAGTGGCTAAGGATGGCTGTACAGCTGTAATGGCTTTAGTTCTACAAAATAC
>JADAQX010000568.1:0-33999 GCA_015476325.1 Cardiosporidium cionae
AGAATCAACCTATTTAATATCCTACTGCTTAAAAGAACTATTTCAGCCGAAGTCTTTAGTATACGACTGGCAGAGCGTGACTAATTCTCGTTAGAGTAACTCGCAGAAAACACCACGTTCACATATTGCCGTTCGGTGTTTTTGTATATTTATTCTAGTCTCGTTAGGAATTTCCATAGGCGCTACGTTGCTTCGAGTGTTCATCCTCTGCAGATTAACTTGAATGTTAGCTGCTAGATCCACTTGTTACATATAAGATCGTCCCGTTTGAACGAAATTATTTTTACCTAATAAACCTGGTCTCTTTGAAGCAGTGAGGTAATAAAATACTTTTATTTTTATCAGCATTCATTTAACTCTAGTTTCTTACGTCTTTAACCACAGGCATAAATGTTATGCTTGGTAAGCCAGGGTATACTAACCCTGGTTGCACAAGTTGTAGCATCCTGAAATGTTAGTGTGAAGACATAACCCCCCACCATTACATGTGAAGCAGACATGCCTCACAAACAGTGCTGAAGCGGGCTGAAAAGAATAGAAGATCTAGACGATGTAGCAATAATGTAAGGTATATAATGATAATAGCGCGGAGCAATAAATGATGAAGTTATAACAACCGTAAAGCAGCGGTGGCTTACAAAAACTCCAAGGAATCAACCAGGCTTACTCCGCACACGACCCAAGATATAATCAAGCAAGAAAGAATAACTTAAGTTAGTTTGCCATTCTGCTTTTTTGAAAAGAAGTTTTTTTGGAGAACTATTGAAATTTTTAATTCCTTTTATGTATAGTATTTTCGTAGTGGAAGCAAAGAATACAAATTCTTAGCTTTGTAGAAGTGAAGTATAACTTTGAGTGCGCGTGAAGTATCTGGTAAGCGTAGTCATGGCGGCACGAAGAGAAAAGTTTACATTTCCTCTCTTGCAACTGTGGCGAGGAAAATGTGGTCGTCAAGACATACGTTAGCTATATTTTTCTTCTCCTCTGGTAAGCAAGTCAGCATACAAGAGAATACGTGTAAGCTAACAAGAGATTTAAGGAGAGTTAACGCAGTTGCTCGTCGTCGGTACGACAGAATTTACCAAAGTAACAATAGCCTACGCTATATTTTTTCAATAAAGAACATCGCAGGACGCGTCAAGCTTGTTAAATTGTTACGCACTTACTAAGCCAAGCTGCCTAAGTCATTTTTCTATGATTGGAAAATCAAGTTACGGTGCCCGTGATTACAACATGGATAATCTTCACTCGTAAACATTGTGGTAGGACCGCTTTGACGGTAATATAAAACTAATTATAGGACAATTTATGGTTGTAGCACTTTAATTATCAGAAAAAATAATACTACAAAATATGTTAGAGATGCCAGGTCGCAAGTTTCACTGTAGTCCGGAGATTTACATCTCTTAGGAGGCAGTTGCAAGATGTTGACTCCGGCGTTTTACTATTTTATATAAGTACTTTGAATAATCTTAAATAATTAGTTTTCCAAATGGGAGAACGGGAATATACAGATATATATATATATATATATCTCACTTGGTCAGTTCAATTACTTAGAAGTTGGTCTCCTACTAAAAGAAAAACAAAAACTAGAGCTCTATGACTGGTAAAGCTATTGATTTACCTAACCATCTCGTGATTTAAGGACCTGTCCGTGCTGATTGTGCTTCTATAGTCTCTCCTTACCCTTCGATTACACTTTCACGACAGTCAACCTACGGTTCCCCGCTAAAATCGCCTCTCTTTGTTCTGTTTTAATTGCTAAAAAGGCAAGGTTTGATTTAAGAGATTCACTAGCCACTACTACTAAAGTGTTCTGCTTCACAATCGTAACAGACAATGCTCTGGAGAATCACCATATTCTCTTTAACGCGAGGTTGCCACACGCTCTCTCATAAGTTTGCACAGACGCACCGTACTAACACTTAGCGTGATAAAACTTTACATCGTACATGGGAGGAATGCTAAATTATTCATTTCCACATGCCAGTGCGCATTATGATGAATAGGAAATAAACAGAATAAGGTCTTAAATTTCTATCGAAAAGTAAGTATGGGAAACGCGGAATGGTAAGAAACTAAGCATTCTTCTTAATTAATGAAACTCAACAATAATTCTATTTTAATCCTTCTCAATGGGCTAATCTAAAACTGTGTCAAGTAAGCGGGAGTAACACTTATTTTGTGCAAGTTAACTATGCGTAAGTTCTGTATGATGTGTCAGCTAACTCCATAATCACCGGGTGCATTATTTTTGCTCTGTTACATTCACACTTAACATACATTTTTTAAACTTACCGTATATGTACAAGATTTAGGCAGTAATACTGGTAAGATACAATATAAGTAAACAATTACAAACATTTTGATGCTAGTAAACATCCAGTGGATGCATTTTTTACATCACGTACTTAGTCCATGAAAAAGTGAGCAGTGTTTTGTGCGTTGCCGTCCATTTCTGAGGTTGGAGAGCCTTTAATAATATGCCACGCTGCTTGCGATGACAAAAAAGATTCTCAAAAGTATAACTCTTTCTACAGTGTTGCTATATTATATGTATTATAACTTGTCAACATTGTCAAAACGCACACATTTTATTTACTAGCTAGAGTTTAAAATGGGTGTAACCTCACCGGTAAATTTTAAGTTTACAAAAATATAAATTTAACGCAACATTAAGCAAAAAAAATTACATTGACAAGATAAAGCTCAGTGAGACGAATTAAAATTGCAGGCAATGATTTGGGTGCTTAAATACGCTTGCGGAATAAGTAACCTATGTTCCTCCTTCTTACAGCCAGTATGAAGCAATGAAACAAATTAACATAAATAGGTGCAACTTCGTAAGGTGAATCTCCACTTTGTAAGATTAAGTACAACTCAGTAGAGCCTCGAAAAAAGCCTAGGAATATTTAGGTGAGGCCAATAATGGCTTCAAAAAAAAACTTAACAATGTATTGCTAATACATATTCTTGATTTATTAAAAAAAGCAGAAAAGTGTTCTCCCAAGCCTCGATCAAATCAACTTAGTAGCAATTCCTCTATTACACGCACACCGCGAACAATTTATACATGCATAATCGATGCAGACTTTCGTTTAATCAAAATGTTTGGCGGAGCAGAGTGAAATATGAGACCTCCTAAGCTTAAATAAGTTAAGTTCTAACTAACGAAAAAGAAATTCATTATTACTTTAGCAAGTTGAGACAAAAATCACAAAAAAATTTTTTAGATGTTTGGAAGACAAGAAATATACCCCTAAAGTTAAGCATGTACTATTGCTAGGTTAAAGACGTAAAGTTTATATGCACCAACCAGCAAACTTGAGTTGTCATTTTCAACGATCTAAAACATGTAATAACAAAGAATAGCAAAAATGGCAACTGCAACCGGTAAATTAACCAGACTCTCAAATCATAGTAGTGCAGTAACTATACTTTTATTCTGAAATACTTAACTTTTGAGTTAGCTAGAAGGCGCGTAAAAAAATTCATTGAAAAGTAGTTGACATTGATTAATAAAACGGAGTCGTTCTAGTAATTTTAGCGACTTCGTGCTACTATGACTAAAGGCTGGTAATAAAAGCAAACAAGTAGCTTTCTTTCTACAATTTATTTTTTATTTTGAATTTTCAGCACACTTGTTTAGGCTTATGCATATGTTACAATTGCATATAACGAAAACATTTTTTTACCAAGTCCATCCTTATCAGCTGGAATTATCAAATGATGGCAGCTGCCACTTAGGATGGTTTCAAAATTTTGTTTCCTTCAACAATGCCCAGCTAAGCACAATAGATCCGCTCAATTCTAGAATTACTACAAATCCAGTTTCTATGATAATTTCTCATCTTTCTTTATCGAATGCAGCTAATTGTAATAATTCCTCATCGTAATAACAACGCAAATGTGTTTTACGCGTCACAAAAAGAAGTTACTTTCGAAATTTTTGAAAACTCGCTTGAACATAAGACACCCCCGTTTTCAGAATATTAAAAAAAAATATAAAAGCCTGAAAAACAAAATATGAGACAAGATCTGTCTAATAATTTCGTAAACATAAGATTTCTAGTATGTCACAAAGAATACATACTTAAATAGTAATACTTACAGACAATCATTGCATGCCAAAAATGATAAATAACAGAGAAGCTAGCTAAACAATCAGAAAAAACACGATAGAAAATCCCTTACATGATATAAATCAGAGAGATACTCAGAAATCATTGGATGATAAAGTGAAATGACACACAAGACAATGAAAAGCATATGAAATAGTGAATATACATCAAGAGCTATTAAAGCATATTACCAACATTTGTTTCTATTGAATAATTTACATGCATTGATTCTTTCTCTTTTTCAGGTACATCAATACTTCCTTAATTTACTTACGTATCTCAACTAGACATTGCTGTTTTAGTTTTTTTCCTTTTCAGAGGGATTTTTGAAATCTCTTTCGTTACTCGTTTAGCTAATCGCTTTTTTATTTCCACTAGCTGCTGGTCATCAGGTAACAATGGAATTAGATCAGACGCAGTGTAGCTTTTTCCACATACGAGGCAGCGACGTGACTGCATGATATAGGCACACTAATAATTAAAGATAACATCAAATACTCTTACGCACAGCAAGAACAGAAAATAAAATAAAATGAGCAATATGTGAACCGATATATACCTACTGAAAAAGTATTCTGAGTCTCCCGATCTTCTTCTGGAATGTTTTCTAAAGCACGCTGAGATATCACGCACCCACAAGACCAAATACAATATCCTTTCATACCTCCTTCAAGATCGAGTAACGAAATTGGACAAACAATGAATCCGGTTTTAGAATTTATCTGCTTAAAAAAAAATGATAAGCAGAATTTACAAAACGAACATGGCAATGAATAAATATCACTCAGTGCATACTAGTTTTATATACTTTAAGTAAGAAGAAACAAATAAATAGAAGATACTGTTATATTGAGCAGATTTATTTCAAGACCTTTACATCCACAAGTTCTTGAATATCCCTGAGTGACTTTATATGTTGTGCTTGCGGTGGCAGATTCTTTTCAAGTAGCCTGGACAGAACAGTTTCTTTATTATACAGATTTCCCAATTTGCATACTACAATTGGTCTCCTAAGAGGATTCTGAAAGCAATGGGAAAAGTGGCAGTAATTTGTGACAGTGCTAGAATAAATTTCAGTAAAGGCTAGTAAGTGAAGTACAATCACCTACGTATTTTCAGCTATCCTGAATTTCGCAAACGGGCAAAATGCATACTTCTAGTGTACCTGTGATATCGTACACCGTGACCATCGCAAGTTTCGGAGTTCATTCCTAGAAAATCGCTCATTTCCACATTGTATCTGTACATTTGGAGTATAACCCATTCCCCCTAAATTCCGAATAAATTTATAACCCGCTGTACGAACCATGTCAGATCGCTTGGGAATACTTCCACCATCTCCACCCATTTTGTGGTAAAGAAATAGTCAAAGCAAGAGAGGTGAATCTATAGGAATTCTCTTCTACCGATTCTTGACGGCGAAGTTTTTCAGGACGAATGAAGAAGCAAAACAGCCAACAAATTACGCCAGTAATTCGCCCTTGGGATAATTCCCGGTAGTCATTTTATTATAAGCAGAGCTCGAAGGAAGTAGGCAAAAAAACAGCTAACTGCGTTTGCAGCTAGGAAACATTTCATAATTTTATCGATGCTGAAAACTACCAATGCTTTCAAGGCAATTAAACCGTTTCATGAGGCCACAACAAAAAATGGAATCTTACCAAATAGTCGCGGAGAAGGGACACGACATATTAGAATAGTATTACAACCTTTCCGCAAGGAAAACGAATAATTAAAAAAGGATTGCCTAGCGAATAAAGAGATTTAAAACTTCATTACGGATCTAACGAGACAGAAACATTTATTATTAGAGATGAGATTCAAATTAATAAGCTATCCGATTCTTGAAATGTAGGTGGTATAGCTGATTTCACACTCACCCATAGTAGAATTACACGACGCAAAATCCGCAGACGTAAATGAAGCTTGGATAAAAACATGTTTCGTGAAAAGTGGACTGCTTACTGCCACATCGAGCAGAAAGATGTCATTTGCTGGAGAGTAGAAGTTTCAATCCGAGAGCTAACAACATTAAAATCAAAACATCGGAAAAAAACCGCTTGAGAAAGTAGAATAAAAAACATGAGGAAGCATCACTTAGAGTTTGATAAGAGGAAAAATATCCATAGTTTGCAGATGTATGCAATGTAGCGGCACAAAGGCAGACATCGCTCACTTCGTCGAAAAATAATGCTACGAGTGGATGATCTTCCGGCTTCCGGCGGTTTATTTTCTAAACCGAAGCAGAAGTTGTTTTCTTGTCGCGCGCGGTTGTAGGACACTTGTTGAATTTGCTCTTTTTCTATTAGCTAAATGTTGGGCACCGCATTGCACTTGTAGCTGTTTCTCCTTCCTGTAGCATAGCTTAAAACAACGTGGCAATCTTCTATTCAATCAATCTCCCGCCAAGACTTCTTGTGTCAACACTGCGTAACTACTTTGCTTAGAAAGACGCACTCAAAGCCGTTGCCCTTTCTGTCCATTTTGATCGTTCTAGCAGTGGGTAAGGTATCTTTTGCTTATAAAAATGTCAAAGGATCGTCTGCAAAAGATCGGGGAGAATGCATACTCCCGCATGGAGAAAGTGGTCAGTTTTCATTTACGTCAGGGCATGTAGCGGAAACTTTAAAAAATATTTGAACATGCCATATCTCGGTGGGTGCAACTGCTTGATTTTTATCTTCCTCTTTGATTATACTGTGGTAGTTGTTTTTTATTAGGCTTGAAGGTATCACTCAAAATTATCAATAATTTCTGAGATTGTGAGAAGTATTGAAAGTTTTCGAGTGCACCTGAGATAACTTTAATACGGTTGAAATGCAAAACTACATTTTGCATTTATTCCAGCTAATTTCATTGCAGAACATGAACTTTCGAGAGCATCAATTCTGCAGATGTTACAGAAAAACCTTCATTACCATGATCTACCTGTTTACTATGGAAAAATGACGCAGTGCTGCAATCACTACTATGCAAGAGTATATTTATTTGTTTCGGGCAAAACTTTTATCTGTTTTCTTAATTCTCGTTCAAAGCGCTTTGCGCAATAGTTTCAATTGCAGAGGTACCTATAGCATTTTTGCATTGCTTGTTTCAATTGCAGAACTCTGAACTCCTTTCCTTTACTTACGGCTCGTTTGTGACCCAATTGATCAAAGATATAGGCGATATAGAAGCTGTGAATTCCCAACTTGAACAAATGTAGACAGAAGTGTAACATGTTAATTGTTCTGAATACTAAAATAATTCATTTTC
The DNA here is from genome assembly GCA_015476325.1 of Cardiosporidium cionae. Classification (NCBI taxonomy): domain Eukaryota; phylum Apicomplexa; class Aconoidasida; order Nephromycida; genus Cardiosporidium; species Cardiosporidium cionae. The sequence continues at coordinate 7,380 of JADAQX010000568.1, forward strand.
TTAATTTTTTTTTTACTTTGAGAAAAATATTTATTATCAGTTTCGACTGACCTACGACGATTGAAAATACTAGCTGCATAGTGTTGTGTTCTTCTGATCCAAATCGTAATAATTTTTATTTTTTGCACTCGAAGCATCGTCATATGAAGATGATTTCACCATTCTACATGAATGAATTTATTGTGGGTTCATGAATACTTTTTGCCTAACTATACCTGTAAAAATTATAAAGAAATTAGGATTTTGGTATTTTCTACTCTTTTTCGCAGTGGGCACAACATTGGTATACGCATTGTTGATGAATTTTTGGCAAAATCTGGTGTGCAAAATTGCAGTGATTTTAAAGAGACAGCACAGATACTTGCAAAAGTACGCGAAAACTCTGGATCTTGCTAATTATTATTGGTTCTGCTGTGTATATGCATTTTCTTTTGCTAACTTCTTTTTTGCAATATGAAATTGACTATGCAGGTAGCATTTAAAATGTTCCTTGGGGTTACCGCTGAGGTTACAAAATGGAATTCTAAGGGCACATGTTGTTCTATAGTCATGCAGGAAAATCCATTGACGCATTTTGTTGATTTACCTGCATCATTAGATAGTCTCAAGTATTCTAATATTTTATGCGGAGCTATATGTGGTGCCTTGTTGCAAGTAAGGATTATTTTTATATTTTTTAATCAACTTGGAAACAAAGCGTAGATTTTTTTTTGGCTGGCTTTGTAAGAGCAATCTTCTGATCAGATTTCTATTTTCTAATTGAGTTTGTATGTTTATACAAAGTGGTAAACTTTCTAGTAGATCATGCTATGCATGTCTTTTCTTCATATTGACAAAACGGCTACAATTCTTCCTACCATTTTATGTTATTTCTTGCTACAGCTCTACTTAGTGTATACATTTCCTTTGTTTGATATTTTTTATATAAGTTGAGGTGCATAAGTTAAATTTTGGGAGTTATCTAAGATCCGATCATTTTTGCTAGTTGTAATAATCGACTTTACCAGTTTGAATTGGAACAGTCTCCTTTGCTGTCAAAAATTAAAAATGAGCAAAGGGTAAATCGCGAATAAAGTGTTGGTGTTGGCTGCACGCAGCTACGTATGAAGGTTTCATGCGAGATTCTTGAAGATATGCTAAATGGTGGCGAATGTTACGAATTCCGCTTAGAGCTAAAGGAGGTATTGTCTTAGAATTATTTTTGGTAGCGTAACAGCATTTTTTGAGTTGTACATTTTTATTTTGACCTTTATACTTTATTTGGGCTGATTTTTTGTTTTTATTTTCTGTATAGCTTGTCAAAGATGTCTTCGTAGACGATGAGGGAGATTGAAAACTGATATACTATGCCGGATTTTTGGAAGTATGCCACCCAAAAGGAATCAATATACTTATTACCAGTGATTTGCTACATTATGAGTGGCCCTTTCATTTAATAGATGATTTGCGGCTATATCCTATCATTGTGCATCCACTACTAGCGAACAAATTTTTTATTTTGGATCCTCAGATTCTTTGTACGTGAATCACTTTTTAATGCGTTTTTATATTTCATGTTATGAATGGTAGATGTGAAGCTCTTTTGATCGCATTTTTAATTATCTGTCAACTTTTAAAACTAAGATTGCAGGATAGCCTTTCTCATGCGATGATTTGCGAATATACTAGACTAAGAACTGTTGTAAAATTGGTGCCTCTCTTTCGTTAGATAACTCAATGGAAAGGTTGCTTTTCAGTATTTCAATGTCGATTTCTGAACTACAAGGCACGTCAAATAAATTGAAGCAGTAGCTCACTTCTCAATATAGTAATAAATATGTCGTCTGTATTTTATTTGAGCTTGAAATTTATTCTAAACTAACAAGCATTTGAAAAATAGCCAAGTAAGCAGAAATTGTTGCAACTGTAATCCGGAGATTTACATCTCTTAGGAGGCAGTTGCAAGATGTTGACTCCGGCGCTTTACTATTTTATATAAGTACTTTGAATAATCTTAAATAATTAGTTTTCCAAATGGGAGAACGGGAATATACAGATATATATATATATATATATCTCACTTGGTCAGTTCAATTACTTAGAAGTTGGTCTCCTACTAAAAGAAAAACAAAAACTAGAGCTCTATGACTGGTAAAGCTATTGATTTACCTAACCATCTCGTGATTTAAGGACCTGTCCGTGCTGATTGTGCTTCTATAGTCTCTCCTTACCCTTCGATTACACTTTCACGACAGTCAACCTACGGTTCCCCGCTAAAATCGCCTCTCTTTGTTCTGTTTTAATTGCTAAAAAGGCAAGGTTTGATTTAAGAGATTCACTAGCCACTACTACTAAAGTGTTCTGCTTCACAATCGTAACAGACAATGCTCTGGAGAATCACCATATTCTCTTTAACGCGAGGTTGCCACACGCTCTCTCATAAGTTTGCACAGACGCACCGTACTAACACTTAGCGTGATAAAACTTTACATCGTACATGGGAGGAATGCTAAATTATTCATTTCCACATGCCAGTGCGCATTATGATGAATAGGAAATAAACAGAATAAGGTCTTAAATTTCTATCGAAAAGTAAGTATGGGAAACGCGGAATGGTAAGAAACTAAGCATTCTTCTTAATTAATGAAACTCAACAATAATTCTATTTTAATCCTTCTCAATGGGCTAATCTAAAACTGTGTCAAGTAAGCGGGAGTAACACTTATTTTGTGCAAGTTAACTATGCGTAAGTTCTGTATGATGTGTCAGCTAACTCCATAATCACCGGGTGCATTATATTTTTCTTGTTGCGGTATATATAATGTGGCGTTTTTCATGAGATGTGGAACCTAGAATTCGTCGCGTCCTGCCAGTCATCTTTCATAGACTTCGAATGATTATAGTTCTTTGGTGCAGCAGGATATTAAATAGGTCATACCTATTTAGTTGGTAAGGAGAATGCTTTCGCTAATTTGTCCAATGAAACAGAAAAAACTTATTCTACGCTATTCATTACTTTTTGCCGGACACAGCAGAGAAATAGGAAAAGTCGTTCACTCCTTCATTCACCTACGTTATAAGAAAAGAACAAAAAGAATAAACCGAAAATCTACATTACTACTACTTCGTTCTCCCACTCAACGTTATAAAAAATCAGTGCATACTAGGTGCGAGAAACATCGGGAGAATAGTAGGGTATTTCGATTGCTGGATGCTGTGGCTCCAGGATATTGCATCGCTTGATGTGCACTGTGATACTCTTCGGGGAAAACTGCGGGATGTTAATTTAATTAGTTTATGGAGAATAGCTACGTACTAACAAAAAGGTAATTTTAATAAAGATAAAATCATTATAATCATATAAAACAATAAATTAAAATGGGTACCCCCTACTATCGCGGTACCACTGTTACATATAACGCCATTACCACTTTCTGCTGCTATACGGTCGCTTATGCTTACTACTCCGCTCTGCTATGAATTCAGGCAAGTTATAAATTTTATTAATAATATCAAATTCTGCTCATCAAGCCTTGCTCTGTTACAATTCCACCCACACTGTCACAACTCACTACTGCAAAATTGTATACCTACACACCGCATCTCTTATAGTATGTAGAATATTCTACTTGATACGTTGAAGAAATATCGTTTAATAAAATAAACTTTTACATAATGCGGAGTGCATTTTGATGAGAAATAAGCGAAACGATTCGATCAATTCACTAAGATAAATAAGAAACACAAAAAGAAATCACTGTCACAATTAATACAAATTCGACAATAACTCGCATTAAAATTATATAAATCTAAATGGTGTACGAAAAGCCCTAGTTTCGTAATTACAGAATTTCTCCATACTACATTAACAAAATTAAGAGATGCACTTTCAATTGCATTAGCAATATATGGACGTTATCAATTATAAGGTCAAGGACTGTGCAACAATAATACAATAATTTAATGAATAAAGCTCCCAAAAATGTAATGAACTCTGCCTTTAAATTGTGTAAAAACTATAGCAATCACGTAGTATCAACGCATCCATCTTCTCCTAAAAAACATACGAAACGCTTTCACTGTCATCCACTCACAAATCATTGTCCAAACAGCTAAGCACGAGAAGTAGTTTGATTGGATGGTTACTAATCTATTCCGTTTTTGTGCAAAGACTCTGCTTAATAGCACACAGAACAAGATAAAAATAGGCATGATTAAAATGACAGTTTCAACAATTTTAGAGAGCGGTTGTAGCTAAATTGAAAATTTAAATGCAAGGCATAAAATTAGCAGGTCAACAAAAGAAGCAAAATTAAAAGTGTTCGCTGAAAACATTCATACACTAAATCATCAAAAAGTATTCACGGCTCTGTTTACACCATTATATCTGTAGTACTTATTAGGTACTTTAAATCTGGTGCTGTTTACTATCGTTTCATGCATTATACCAACAATTGGAACATAATGATAGCGTAAGACTAAAGTGATAGTGTTGTTTGTAAGAGAATACGCAAAATCTTTCAGGGGGAACTTGTTCAATATAATAGCAGAGTTCATTTTTGCTTCATCACGTGATTGTATTATATGATCCCATACTATAACAGCATTGTAATCTCGCTCCTCGGTTGAATAAAGAGCTAACGCATAAAGATATAATTGCTTCGTATTCCAATTGAAGACAGATGTAAAATCGTATTGCAGATCAAACCCTAAATTCGCTTCTTCACACTGCAGAAAAACATGTAAGTTGACATAAATTTGAAGAAATAGACGAACGGATAAAGCAGTAGAAAAATTGTCTTCGACTGAAAAATAATTGAGTAAGAATAATAGAAGAAAACATCAAGTTTCTTCGATTAATGTATATAAGAACCGTTATCAAGTATTTGCAATAGGCGTTTCACAAAATAGAAGGAACAAAAAAACAATATTTTTATATCACTTGCTCAGCTATAGCAGTCTTGGGATATTCCATTCGCCGAACAGCAAAAATGCTTGCAGAAAAATTTCCTTTTGCTATAGAAATATAGTTGAGAACAAGTGTAACAATTGAGACGCTCAGCGATACCTTTCAGCACAATTCTATGCTGCTGGCGAGAGTCGTGTAACAGTTTATAGAAACAATCTCTATTACAAAAAACAATGGATTCATAGTGCCTTGTTAAAAGCATCGACAATAAGTACAGAAAGTCGATCCTTCAACGAAAATTCCAGTGGAAGAGAAAAAGGGTGCGTGCTTTAAAAAACATACTTTTTCTTGTCTGTTTGGATGGAAATCGTAAACATGGACATCACCAAAAACAGCGAGAGGGTCCGCGTGCGACAACCGGGAAGTGGCGAAGTTTACACAAGCCGCGATAGCGAAGCAAGTCAAAAAAGTGAAAATGACGACACTGCAGCGACGAAAAGTGCCATCCATCTTTTCAACCACGTTAGTGCTACTAGAGAAGAGAGACGGGAATAATTGCCTTCGTAACTTTTTACATACATTCGGAAGAAATATCTCTCAATGAGAGCATGTAAAACAAATGTACGATAGCAAAAGCCACTAAACAGCACTATAAATGCAAGCTGTTGTCAGGAGAACATACAGTAAAGGGAAGATTAATTCTGAATTACAACCAAGGACAAGATGAAACAACACGGCAATGTTTGATTACCTGACATATAAACGATGACAAAGAAAGATAGTGAATATTGAAGCATAAAAGAAAGTATTCAAAACTCAGTCACCAAAAGTATCGCTTCGCTTATTTTACAACCATTCCCTTAAACAGCCAAAACGTGAAGAGGTGCTCAAGACAAACCGCCATCACTCTCCTACAAGATATAAATTCACATGAAGTGGATACAGTTGATTGAACTGAACAAGCTCACAAAAGAGAAGTAAAAGAGAATGAGAAACCAACCTAAATCAAATTAGATGACGAGGGTTTAAATTCGGTCTTTTCAAACTTGACTATTTGAATTTAAACAAGTCGCGCAGGAATTTTCCTTCCGGTGTGGTGACCCGAGCGTTTACGTACACAATCGTGCCTATTGAGTTCACCCTCCGTGCACGTTTTCATTCTCCTTTCCCTTCGCGCCTCTGAATAGAATTCAGAACGCCACCTTCGGAGAAGCATGCGCACATCGAAAATGGCAAGGCAATATTCTCATTCTCTTTTCTTTGAGAAAGACTGCCCTCGTTGTGGACAACTCCATTGAGTAGCACGGAAAATAATGAAAGCATGCAGCATCACTAACCTCGTGTCTTGATATTAAAATACGAGAGAAATATTCTGAAATTCTAAATAATCCGCGACGCTGCACATCGAGCGGTTATTCCTCTATCGGCGATGATCGCGACAACGCCGCTGTTAAATGTGAGACGTTTTCGAAAAAAGAGTTAATAATTTAGACATGATGTATTTATTGCATGAGCCACTCATTTGCAATAGAGGATAATTTCAAGTCTATACAATGCTTTACAACTATTCAAGAAAATGTAAAACTGAGGAGATGATCATGAAAATATTAGAAGCGTACTTAACTACAAAATAGAAAGCAAATATTTGTAAAATGCTTGCGAAAACTTCTGGTGAGTGCTTTTAAAAGGTGTGCTCTTATTTAACGCAATCTATAGCACGTGTAACAAACGAATCTAGCGAGTGGTGTTTAAGCGAGATGAAGAGGACAAGAGCTCAAATTGGCGCAGCGATTCCAATATCTAACTAGAATGGCAAGGAGGGATAAATGATAAAGCAATAACAATTGTACAGTAGCCATGAATTGCAATGTAACTCCACAAAATCCACTAAATTAACCCAGTACGCATCAAAGTAAGGAAGAATAAGCTAAGCTAGTGTCTGTTATTCCGCTGTTTTGAAAAGTAGTTTAGAGAATTTTCAAACTTTTATTATTTCTTACACGTAGGATTTTTTTGCAGCGGAAGCAAAAAAATTCTTTGCATCATAGAAGTGAAATAGAACTTATAAAGCACACGCAATTTTGTAGAGTATTCGTGGCGTTACAATAAGAAAACCTTTTAGTCTTTTTTCCTGTGGTTGTGACGCGTGATGTATGAAAATGACGTCATACCGCCGAGGTCATTAAATTATGGTTAACAAATCAGGGCACGGATAGGCTAATCACAGTACGAGAAGTCCGAAATTAGTTGCATTCCGCCGCAATAGCATCGCAATATGGATTCCCGTAGAAGCGGGTAAATATACAGAAATGGCGCAAGATCATTTTTATTTTTGAGATAATATGACAAAGAAGGAAAACTGATGCGCTTTCTCAATACCAAGGTAAGCATGATTAGATGCAAAAGACACAGTTATATCATATTTACGGCTTGTCACTCTGCTAAAGTGTAACAAATGGATTTGTATCGTATGTAGATAGTAAATAAGTAATGTTTAATTAGAGTTTAGGTTAAGTAATTAATGCTAGGTTACGTAATTAATGTTTAGGTTAAGTAATTAATATTTAGGTTAAGTAATTATACCGTGAGTAAGTAGTGTAGGTGTAAAAATCCTATTACATGGTAGTTAATATAAGGGATCGATCAATCCTACAACCCAAACTAGTAGTACCTTTGTTATATAAGTACGTGCTGAATGAATCTTATATCGACTTATATTTGAATGCATGCGAATATAATCGACATTCGATTTGCGCCAATTATTTTCCCTAGCACTTTCGACAAAATTGTTAGAAGTAGGATGAGTCTTAGATGTGGGGGGGAAATAATACAGACGAACGATTACGACGGGATATATTTTTTTAAAATATTTAGGCAGTTCTTTTCTTTGTTCTTTCTTTTATTTTTGTATTTTTCGTTTATGTATTATTAGAATTTTCTTGTTCTTAGGCAAGAGTGATATTGTTCGTTTAGATAATGTAGCGAACTTAATCTTCTTAGTAGTTAACAAATTGTCCTTTCGAATAGTTAAATAAAACAACTTTGCACTTAAATGTATTTAGCTCATCTGCATTAATTAGACTTCATTCTACAGTCCAATTCCACAAGTGAAGGGGGGGAGGTTATAAGAGTTCACTGTTTAGAGAGCGTAACTAGGATTTCACAATAAAAGTAGTCATTCTCCTCATCTCGACTAATTTAGGATATTACATTACAAAAACTAAGTAACTATTGCCTATTTCATTTACAACACCCTATACTCTACTTCTATTTCGGCCGAGATCTTATTCGATCGGCCCAATGAGCAATAGCTCGTTTACAAAAGAAGTGATCAAATAAAGACGATAGTGAACTTTTATAGAAATTGGGCGCTCAATATTTTATGAGTACACCATTCTATTTCAGAAAACTATTTGGATTATGTATAATCTTGGTGGTATCAATTGTGTCTGCTAATTTTTACATAGATATAAGGGGAGATAAAAAAGTTGCATAGATTCAACAATCACGTAACCATTTTTATAGGCAATGAAAAAGCTTTTTGCTTTATATAAAAAACTGTGCTTCTTTAATTTACTGTTGATAATTTGAGTTTCTTAGGTCTTTTTTTCTGCACTGCATGGCTTCTCTGTATATGAAAAAAGCTTCTTATATGTGCAAGCAATTATATTTTTGCAGTCACATTTCGGTATTTTCTATGCGGTCATTCTTCGCTATGATTCAAGACGATGAAGATGTTACATGGGATAGGAGAATCTCCAATTTTTTCGGTGTCTCACAATCGAAGCAGATATATTTGGGCGTTACTGCGTATGGAATACCTTGTGACTGGTATTGCAAGAATATCACTATGCATTTTGTCTTGCATTTGTCAAATGATCCTTTTTTACGCGCTTTTTAGGAGTCCAATCTATCTCAAAGAATATGTCGCTGCGTATTTATTTCTTGATGGAATGGAAAACGTACGCGTTGATGATTTTGTTGCTGTTGTAATGGCACAAGAATTCAATGTATACATTCCTGGCAAACAGTTTCATATTGGCTGTTCGAATAAGACCGTGAAATCACTGCTATTGAAAACCGCTGTAATTCCATGTCCAGGTAATAACATCACTGGGCAGCCAATTATACTATTTCGGCCATACTTATGTCTCTGTAAACATAATAAGATGAACCGGGAGCTACTGTCGTCTTCTTCCTCGCAGTGTATAATACCAACTAGTTTGCACGTCAAGTCAAATGCTCTCTATTCTTGGATATCAACGCCATCTTGGGGTGGAGATGAAATTTTAGCAAAAGAGGCCTCACTTATACGATGTAATCTAATGGAAAAATCGCGTAAAGCTTCTTTTCGCATTTTCTACGCAATATTACTTTGCATTCATCTCTACGAAATGCACTATAATAAACCACGCGGAAACTACTCCCAGAAAGGAATATATACTTCTGCCAAAGCAAATTTGTCTTCAAATTTGGGATTAAGCGCTATTGAATGGTCTAAATCAACTTCTGCGCGAGTTGCTACTGCCATTAAAAATATTGTCAATACTTCTATGCAAAGCATATGCAAATGCGATCCCCTTCGAAACTTATGTAGGCAACTAAAACAACAAATTTCAACTTATCAATCATTTCCACCATTAATGTACATGTCAAACGTACCAATTGCAAGCTACCAGCCAAGCATCCCACTTTCACAAGTGATGGAGATGGAAGCTCCAACACATAATTTTTCTTTAAATCAAAATCCAAGAGAAAGAGCATCACGATCACGGGCTTTCTTGACTTCGAGTGAGTCGAATAAAAAACTGCTTAGTACAGCAATTGATACATTAGCCTCACATGCTGTAGCAATTCCTTATCGTGACAGTATTCCTGATAGTGATCAGCTTGAAGCATCTTCGAGCTGCCATGCCAATACATCGAATATAAACTGGAATTACAATCGAGATATTCTCAAGACTTCCCATCAAAACCTCTCAAAATGTAGCGCAACAGCTTCTGACGCAACTTTAGATTTATCTAGTTCGACAAACTTGACACTTCTTCAGGAAATAGTGAAAACTGTTGTAGGACAAACTCCAGTTCCAAGGGGAAAAAAAAAATCTTGCGGAATCGACAGCTGTCAAAAAACTAGCAAATGCATGAAATTATGCAGTAATAACGTAGTCCTATCAAACAATATTGCAAGGGAAGCAATAAATTTAAGCGAAAATTGCAATGTTGCAGTTGCTTGTGGTTTCTTTCACAATTCTCATTCTCTTGGCGGAAATCAGCATAGTGTATGTGCCAGATTTAGTGAGAACATGGATTAAAGCTCTAATTTGACCTTTAGACAGTTGCAGGGAGATGCGCAAGTTTCTCAGTTACAGGATGATAAAAGGCAAGGATTTGCTACCAATTTTATTTCTCCGCACTCGAATTGCATACACAAATTGGAAGAGAAAGAGCGTCACCACTTACTACGATGTCGCATTCGATGGGAGAGAAGAGGCGGCTTTGGAAGATTTGTTGGTGACAATCTCCGAGAAAAAATAACAGATGATGGTAAAAAGTTTGCGGTGAAACACGTGAAAGTTTTCAGAATTTTATGTCAAGATACAGTCATTACAGCTCTCACAGCAGCACGCGAATATCGTCGTGCGATAATTTTGCAATTAAGCGGCAACGACCACCCGTACAATAGAAATGATTCGTTGGAGGAACTTGCTTTCGAGATGGAACTCTTCGAAAAAATTCCTTATTGGCAAAAATCTGGTCTGTATAGCGGGCTTCACAGCGCCTGAAATCATACTAAAATCAAGACCAAGGCCAGATGAGACTCTTTTGTCAGAATTTCGCGCAAGAGTACATATTGACATAAATTATCCTTCTCTTCTTGATAACCAATCAATGGAATATGGCTGTTATGCCGATGAAAGCACAAAGAATTACAATCAGGAAATGCTACCCGCTTTAAGTGATGATGAAATTGAAAATCAATCGCCTTTGCAGGGTCCACAAGATAATACATGCGTACCCGGTTCCATTTGTTGAAATTTCTTTCCACCAAATTGGAGCGTCAATGCAATTACTGAGGAAACATGACCTGATCTCCAGGAATCAATTTCTCATACTAACTGTCAACTTTCTATTTTTTACGCAATCAGATTTTCAATGTAGTAAGAATGTAAAGAGACAACGGTTAAATAAATACAGTGAAAAGAATTTGTTTTTATCCAACCAATGCTCAGAACAATTTTTCACATCTGACTAAAATAGTGTTAGTGCAAGCTAAAAAAATGACACCTGTTTAAATTACCTAGTGCATTCGTAGTGATGCTAAGAAGCTTCTAGTAAATGAGAATTATCAGAATGATATATTTATTTTTCCATTATATTACCTATTTTCTTCATAGTAATGTGAAGAAGCTTCTTGAAAATGAGAATTATCATGACATATTTATTTTCCTATCATTTCCGTTGATGCATGTTTCTGTTGTGCAGTGTACGAAAACTAGTTCAACGTAATCACTACGTGGATACGACCGTTTTGAATTTAGCGGTGGTTATACCCTTTCGGGTGACATTTACAAGCATCCTTCTTTCTATAGAAGCATGTCGACTTGGTTTAATAATCAAAATTTACAAGTGAAGGGAATTATATTCATTCGTTAATTTGAGGATTTCGTTATTAACGGCTAGTATGTCACCAAGTTACGTAGTGCTGCACTGCTTGCAATGATTAGGAGAGAGGAATAGCTTGCTGTCCTATTATGCCAAGGTGACATTCGACGAAAATAAGCGTTAGCTACGGAGTATTTTTAAGAGACAAGAAATGGATAGCTTGCCAAAACATGAGATTTCGAATTTTAGGTATGCTCAGAATCATTTGGCATATATTCCTCGATAGACTATTTCTTTAATATATTTTACAGTAGGATTTATTTCATAGATTGCGTAGCAAAATGCTAAAAGTGTACTATAGATAATGGCAATGTTTATCTTGCTTCGCAGGGGCTGGGAGAATAGTTGGGTTGTGAAAATTTTAATGTACCTTTCTTTGAATAGTGCATATGCGTTTTTTCTTAAATAGACGTTTCTTAAGATAGTAGATTTGTTAGTACTTTATAGATGTTTTTGGTAATATTTTTACAGTGTAGATAAGTAACAGTAAGCATAATTCTGTATCTAAGGTAATCTATTGTAGCCGTAAATTCAGGCTTTCGTTTTGATCTTTTAATAATTCCCGTTATTTTTGCTGGTTCCAAACAAATTCCTTCCACGTATATGACAATCCCTATTGGGGTCCTAAAGATTTTCGCTCTAGTGTAAGCAAAGAAGTAATCCAGAAAAGTTTTACTCTAGTGTAAGTTTAGGAATTCACTAAATTTTCGTATAAATTCCACGGAAAACAAGAGTAACCGAGTAGCGATGAAAAAGCGATCTTTTGAAGTGGTAAGTAAAATGCATAAAATTGTTGACCATTTTAAAAGATGAGTTTAGAAGGGAGACTTTTAATCAAAAGCATGAGCTATGTAATTCACCAGTTATACTATCATGCAATCTAAATTATACAGTTGCCTAATGTTTTTAGTATCGAAGTGCTGCTGCAAGTTTTAAGTCTGCAATGTGAAAGTGGAGATATTTTAGATCTCCTATGTTGCATAGAGTTAGCGAATTTATACAAATACGCCTCTATGTTCGAATAAGAGTTGATTTTACGTGCTGCAATATGTTAGTGACTGAAAAGAACTGAACTTACGACAAACTACTTCCTCCAACAAGGAATAAGGAGGGAAATATTCAATGGTGATGTAAGTTGCGAAGATAAGTTATAACAAAATTGTTGAATTAAGAATATGTATTCCTCCCTAAAACTTTACCAACATTTGTAATAAGAAAACACTAATAATAAGACTGATTCCCCATCTAATTCCGATTGTGTATTTACTTTTATGGGTCGTCAGACGTCAGTTGTATTCGCGTGCACTCAAACACAGACCTCGTCGACTCGCTTTCTACTTCCCAATACTAAGCGGGCCGGGCCGCACACTCCATTCTTACTTCCACTACTCCTATCTACGCAACTACTTCCAATATGAGTACTATTTAATTCCTAACTCCCACTATAAATAATAATTATATCTTTCTTATATCTACACTACTTACGCCCGTTACAATTTTATTTGTTACATACACTGTATGGCATAAAAAATATTTTACTAGTATTAATAAGCCATCATTTCGAGATTTTTTTGTCTCTGAATTAGAAGTGTTAATATTGCTGTGAATATGCAAGTTTGAAATTTCAGAAACAGAAAGTGGTAAGTAAAACCATTCAAGGACGCTAATAGGTTAGTCAAGTTGTTTGACAGATTAACCTTTCGACGACTTTTTATTTTTGTGTATCATTAGGCATATGCGCTTTAAGGCCAGGAGATATTTTAGCAAAAAAAGTAACTCGCTTCAAATTGTGCATTTAACGCAGAAAAATACATTTTTTAGAGCCTTTTCTTTCCGCTGAAATGTGTTTCATCTTTGACTATTATTGGTTATTCATAGAAAGGAAAGCAATACTCACTAGGTAAGGAAACTGAACATTTTGATCGCAAATTCGTGAGCAACAACATTTTACTACAGGAAAAATACAGCGCATACAAATTTGTAGATAGCTTTAACGAACAATCAACTGATTTTTTTTGAAATGGAAAAAGTTGTTATTTTTAAATTAATAGCTGGCTTTTTTGCTTTCATTAAAAAATTGTTGCTTCATTTTTTTTTCTACAATTCGGCCTCGCACACAATTCTTTTGCATGCAAGAGTTGGGTTGTATTTAAAAAAAAGATTCTTTTTAAAGTTACAACTTGGAATTGAGCTGATACAAACATGCTAGATGCCTTTATTATTGAGAACATTGAATGTAGCTGACGAAATTTTTTTGGATCTGCGACATTCTCAATGTGTATATTACATGTTACTTGGAAGGATATGACTATGGTCCGGCAAAATGGAATGTCACAAATTTTCAAATGTGCGCGTTGCAAATTGCAAACAAATGCGTCCTGTCATCTCAAACAACATCCGTTTTCACTTAGCAAGCCACAGCTGGTGGCTCTTGCATTATTTTCTCACTATAACAGGGAAAGAAAATTTTGAATCATATATTTCTGAATAGTCATTTTATTTTACTTTGTGTGCTGCTGTGTAGAGTTTGTGCTTCGTCAGTATACAACACCACTTAGGGCCAGCAATCGTTTACTGGCGTAATCATTTTCTCGTTTCTGTGCAATACATGAACTTGACATCAAATTTTGGATGCATTATTTGCATGCACTTCTCTAATACATTTTTTTTAAACGTTTTTATAAAAAGGCATAAAAAGTCTATTTAAAGAGCACTGTGGCGCATAACCATATCCCTTAAGCTTTTGATCAATTTGCGTTGCGTTCGAAAAGTTTGTGTTGAGGAAGATACGCGAGCTCGCGGGATAATTCTTCTTTCTCGAGCTGTACCTGTTGATGCAAGAAACCAATTTCATTTTTAAGAATCGTAATCATGCTGTAAATGAATCTGTTCAAATTACAACTGATTAAAATATTTCGTTGTAGATACTCATAATTCAAAATGAAACAAGTTTTGGTAGACTCTTGTTTGCAGCCACGTTTTGAAGGGCATGTTAGAGGAAATGAACTTACTCTTTCTATTTTCTTCAGATTGCTGAAGCACATGCCTGTCGACGCGCAAATACTGCACATCTTTAATACATTCTTCCAGATGTCGTAGCTTCACTTCTAATAGGGTGTTCTTCCATTGTAAAAATTCGACTTCATGAAGATGTCCCTGGCAAAATATCTCGTGCCATTTGTAACAAATACCAGGTCAACATCTGATCTACTTGATCAGTGTTTTTTATACAAAAGCAATGCTACAAAAAAATCTTTAGTTACTACCGTCAAGGAATTTTGGCAACTCAAGTTATCATCCCTCAGTTTTTTTTCAACCAAAATCAAGTTTTCATAAAATTCAGCTGGAATGATCATTGAATTGGTAAAATCATCCTCACAGGAGACTGGACTAGTATGTTTTGAAATCTGATGCAGGTTAATAAGTAGAAAAAAATGACTTTACGTGTGAATACAGGTAAAGTGTAAACAAACTAATTGGTCAATATCTTCACAATACTTGATTTGTTTCACTTTCGTGTGGTAGGGTAAATAGAAAAACCAAATTTGCAGGGTCTGCACTTGCTAATTTTGCGAGATGCTTAGCAGCAGAAATACGGTTTTTTATGACCGCTACTTTTCTAAGATCAGCAGGGTAAGTGCACTGCAAAAGAAAGCTCTTTCATATCAGCGCTGCACGTTCTCACTCATTTTCCTATTTTATCCCAAAAGATTACATTTTGCCATATTCATTTTTGTAGATTTTCTTTACCTTAGGCACGAAAGAAGCTTCCTTTTCGCTTATGTCCTCTTCGCTTTCTTGCATTCTTTCTGTACATTTCCAAAAAGTGTCTTCAGTAGCCTTTTTCAAGGAAATCTAGAGAATATCCACGTAAGAAAAGCTAGATTAAAGTAGACTTCTTCTCATACAAAATTTGAAGCTGCCTCAAAATATAACAATAAAAATTACTCCATACTACTGATTGTGATTCTCTTCTCCTGAGGAACCGGTCGTTTGCAATGGTTTTCCCTATTGTGCGGCAACTGCAATAGAAACATATCCATTATGTTTCATCACACAGAATGTGATGACAAAACGATTTATCCTCAAAGTATATCTCAATAAATTCATCTTAAGATCCAAACTCAAAATTGAAAAGAATGATAAAACGATAAATAAACAAAATAATACTGTAATGGCTGGCCTTGACATTGACTATGCAGTTTCATTCATTTCTTTTTCTGCTATAGGGTTTGTTTTAAGACTTTTTTTAATATTTTAATACCTGGATTCACGCCTATGTTTTGAGAAGTTTGACAAAATACTTAAATGGTGAACATTTTGGCCTGGATCCTGGCGTTTTGCCATATTTTTTCTGTTTTTATTAACTTGAGAATTCTCGCACTTCCACAACAAAAGCAGGGAAAAGATTTCTTTCTTCAGTATGTCTTGAGTTGTCTTCAGACTGACATATTACAACAGCACATTGACGTTGGAAAAGATGTTTTCTTCAAAAGCACAACACTTTGGAATGAAGAGCTTCTGTCTACCATTCCTTAGAAAGTTCTTGGAATGACTGCTGGAAATCTTCAACAATACTATTAATACTTTCCCTGTGTCAACCGCGCAGCGTAATCGTAACGTAAAAATCTTTTTCAACATTTCGTCACGTATGCATTAAATTCAACTCAAAGCACACCGTAAGTATAGAACGTGTCGAGGTTAGCATAAATCTTAATGCTTCATACTCAAGAAATTTTAATTCAACTTCCAGGCTTTGCTTGTATTTTTCCTGAAGTGGAAATGGTTGATGCATCTCTTTCTGCGATGAAAAAGTTTCTTGGTTTCTTGAAACTATACATTGCAATTCACTTTCGTCATGCGGAGTCCTGTGTTGGCACATAGTGTATCCAAAGACTTGGAATGATTACAGCAATATCATGCAAAGGAGGCATGTTTCAAAGTGCACAGAAGAGTCACCTCGATTATTCAATAACTTTTTACGCATTATTATCTGGAGCCACGATGAGAGAAACATATATTTCTACGGCAGAGCATGAAAGCTAGGCTACTTATGAAATAAAGTGCATTTACATTCGTCCTTAATATATCGAACGGTTAAATTAATAAGTTAGTTTAGCCATGGCTTTTTAAATATAAAGGCGGCTAGCGCTTAATAGGAATTTTGAGTTTAAATGAGTAGATGTAACTTTAATTTTCAGCATGGCTATCATAATGTTACTTGCCATTTTATAGAAGAATCCCACTGTTTGAATTTCTTCTCTTGAAAATTGATAGGTAGTGTAACAAGA
The DNA here is from genome assembly GCA_015476325.1 of Cardiosporidium cionae. Classification (NCBI taxonomy): domain Eukaryota; phylum Apicomplexa; class Aconoidasida; order Nephromycida; genus Cardiosporidium; species Cardiosporidium cionae. Next base: position 24,225 of record JADAQX010000568.1, read on the forward strand.
GATTTAGTCGTAATATTTTCTTCTTCCTAAAATTTTATCAATACCAGATATATCACGGTAGCTTGTATTTTGTAAAAAAATTAGAACCGTATGCGTTTTGACTCCGCAGCAAAGAAGGGCAGATTATAGGAAAACTAAAAACGTACTGTTTGGCTTGTCAAAAGAGGAGATTTTTCTATGTTCAACTCTTGCTGCACTTGCCGAATGCGATTAATTTTTAGGTTTGCTTCTTCAATACTGTCGTTTCGTTGCTGTTTGATGGTATTAAATAATACGTTGTAGCTTTCTCGTAACTTTTGATTTAAAAGCAAAACAAAAATCAAAAGAACTGATCAAAAAGTATCAAGATTAAAGCACCCTAAATTCAACGAACTAAAAAAAATATTTCTATAAAAGCGAAAAAATATAGTAGTATATAAGAAACAAGTAGGAGGAACATGAAACAAATGGCTGGTGAAACGATGTTTAGTACATAATGCCATTTTCGTACATTTCGAATGGTTTCTTTGAGTAAAAGAAGATTCACACGCCTGCGCTGGTCTGTTAGAATATAAAATGGATTGTACAATAAATCTGCTGCGCAAACTTTCTCCTCGGTAACTTGCTGCATATGTGATAGTTCTCCAACAAATCCTTTTTCTGACGCGAAAAAAGTATACTTAGTCCTCAATGAAAGCCAGTAATTAAATTTTCCAGATGTATGCTTTTACCTAGTTGTGGGGCTTGCTTTTCGAAATAAGGTGAGAGTTTATTTGTTGGTTTTACCATCGGGTCAACAAGGGCATAGACCTCCACACATTTAAAACAATATTCAATTAATTTGTTCCTCACAAAAAGTTTACAGTATGGAAGCCGTGAAGAAACATGATAATTCAAGACATAGTCATATTTTTCATTACTGTTATACCACTTTTATTTCAGTAGATTGTGCCACTTCAGTCATTGTTGTGCATTCCTTCAATATGAATAGATTCTCCCATATTTCTTCTTGTATATTTAGCAACCTGTCAGTACCCACCAAAATGCTACCCATGTTCAAGGAATCGTCGAAAATAGTTTTAGTGCACTAGATTTTACAGCAAATTACCGCATAGTAAAAATCTTAGTAAAAAAATATATTTCTTTTTCGCTGAGATTTTGGTTCGGAAAACTCGGAACTATGCTATTATCTGCCTTCAGTGAATTTAAATATCCTCCTGAGATAATCGTTTTACTTGAAAAGGTTGATATCCATCGTCGTTGTTCAGCTTCTACCTTTTGTTGTTCAAATTCAAACGCCTTCTGTATGCCCTCTCTATATGTTTCTACGCATTTCATCAACCTCCTCTTCATCGGGCGATCAAAACAAAATTCAGTCAAATTGAGCTTTTCTTCATCGGGAGCCGCCTGCATAAATTCTTTGTAACTGTGTTTTGAATTGCTCGTCATGGGTGTGCGTAAGCTATAACATTTTAAAAATATATGATAGGCGTTTCCTCACAATATTCCTCAACTTTCGCATTGACCTACACTATTTTGTTTAAGCAATGAAGTAAGCTGAGCCCGTATCTGGAAGAATTCAGGTGGCGTGTTAGCTTCGTTGAGTATTTCAGTGATCTGCATGTGTAATGCGTTTGCATCTGGCATGCCTCGCATATCATCTTGCAGAATATCAGCAGAAAATAATGCTCTGTAAGATTTCATTCATGGATAGAGCATTTACTCGTCTAAACCAATTGAGAAAGAGGCAGAGTAATTTTATTTCCAGAAAATGTCAGACATAACTGCTGTTACACCAATGGCTGGCAATATAGTAATTTTATTACTTTTGTTTGCTTAACTGGTGGCGGGGGCTGTCATCCCCTAATAATTGAACAAAGCTATCACGATTGCTCGCAATATCCTTTACAACACCACCTGAGGAGAAGTGACTATCTCGAATGCTTATCACACTGAATCCATTAGTCCCATGCATTGCTATGAAAGTCCCATCTGGAGAAAAGGAAAAACCAGGATGATACTGGCAAAATCCAGAAGCAAAAAGGAAATGCAAATCCCTTTTTGCTCTACTACATGACTTAGTAGAAATCCCAATGTCGACGGTGTGTCCACCACACTTAGTTTTTAAACGTTCTCCAGCATCACAGAGGGCTAATAGTTGTGGTATTTCTACGCTGTATACAGCACCATCCAAGTTCGCGATTGCAATTTTACATTCCGCAAGTTTACGAGGCACCCCCTCTGTGTGGTTATTACCCATTGTTTCTATTTTGCACATTCGGGTAATAGGAAGAAAGGAAATAGCTATGACGCAAACTGGAAGACAAGGCTGACTTCGCTGAAGACTGCTGTTCGTGGGATATCTTAAATTTTTAACCGTCGAAAAATTAAACAGTTGTATTTCACCCGTTATGCATCCAACAATTATAACTTCTTCGTTGCAACAAATGCTCAAAGGAGTTTGTGGAAGTTTAGTTGCCAGTAAATTGATGTTCTACAAATAGAGAAAATTCATGACATATGAATGATCTGATACTATTGCTATCACTATATTTTCTATACCTTGCTATATCGCGATTTCAAAGCCACTTGAAGATAGTTTATGGGGATGTCTATGCTCCATAGTATATTAATATCTTCGCTATAGTCTTTTCCTTCGATATATCCCGGTATAAGTATGGTGCATTGTTTTTCCCCGGGGGTATTTCCGTAATAAGTTTGATTTAGCACCACAAAATCTTTTTGGAGAATAAGCGTTGAAATATCATCAATTGTTTCATTATTTTCAGTGCTGCCTTCCACGTTCTTTTTATAAATATGAAATATTTCTAATCAGTATTCAGGCCGGTTTTAATAGTTTCATATTGTTACAATACGATAACTACTTAAATTAGTATTTTAGACTAGTCCATACCACAAGAGCAGGAAACATCATGGCGCATTGATCAACTTTAGGATTCATGCTTATCCACTCAGATATATTAAGGCGGCAGTAAACTTGAACATTGTACTCTTCTCCTGCATCGTAGTAAGCAAGACGGGAATAATATGAGCATAAGCTTTGTGATATTAATTGGTACAATTTCTATTTCCTATGTTGGAAAAAATATACCCGCTTGCTGACACACGTGGTACGACACTTCAAAGAGGAATACTGAAGCACCCGTGCAAATGCAAGCATATGAAAAAATTCCCGCGCAGGTGGAGATTCCGTGTTTTGCTTTTGTTTCTCCACAATGTCGAATGGACAAAATTTCGTTTGTGCTTATTCTATTTGGAAGTTGCATGTATAAAATGTGCATTTAAGCAATTTCTAATGGGTATAATTTTGTGCTGCAGTTAAAAACGAATGGGTATTCATTATTGCGCTACAGTTAAAAATGCTTATATCAATGTTTATACCGAATCGATTCAGCTGAACAAAGGGAGGTTGGTGAGTTGAATTTTAATATTTTGAGAAAGCCGAGTGTGCTACCAACAAGAATAACTTGGGAAAAGCTTGCCTCGTCAAGGCATGACACTTCTGTTGCAATGTCAATCACGTTTACTAAGTCTGTTAAAACGTTGGTGTCACATTTCGTCATAACGTGAATTTCCTCTTTTGAAAATTCTTCATCCACGATTGTTTGTATCGTCGTTTCCACAATGCCGTTATCTTCTTGCATTTTCTGTTCGTGAACATTCCAGATGCTGTAAAAAAGCATTGCCGAAATAAAATTTTAGCGAAAGTCAAGCAGTTTTGACACAGCCGCCTACCAGATGATGCCACTTGAATCCACAGATAAGACGAGGCACTTATTCTCGTATTCGTCTTCATTCCGTACGTTCAACCACTTCGTACCTACAATACCGCTCTGATGATAGTTTGCTGCTATTAAATGTGCTTCCGCCGTACTCGAACTGAAATGCTCTTTAAGACAGTTATTCGAAGAACTACTTCGTAACAGTAAATTTTCAGTAATAGCAATTGGTGTGACGTTACTAAACTTGCTGCCTCACAGTTTTGTAGTATCGTCTTCATGTTGCTCTTTAATCGGGATCTACGATATATAGTAAAAAGTGCTCTTTTTAGAATTAACTCACTATTATGATGATGTTCTTAGTATTTTAGGTATCTTGCATTGCAGATCAAAACTAAAGCAAATGGAGTGTTGCGTTCAAAGCATTTTTTTGCAAAAGTGAATGCTACTTTCTTTAAACAAAGGTTATATTTTTTCGCGGAGTTTAACCGTCAGTTTGTTGAAAATGCTCTCGAATTGAATTTTCCATATGCTTCCGTCAAGTTTCTGTATAAAGACTGTATCCTGGGTTTGGTTTACAGCACAGCTTATAATTTTTCGCCATTTTTGTCGTCTTTTTTTATTCATTTGCATGTCTTGACAATCCTGGCTGCACTGCTGCAAAGTAGATTGTTCATCAAAAGCCTATTTGCGATAAAACAATACAAATTTCTGCAAAGTAACGGCAATCGGTAAAAATTCTCTAAAAAGCGAGATTTCTTCTCAGTTATAGATTTGATAATGAAAAAGAGAGTAGCGGGCTATCACAAGAAAGGCGTGAAGAATAGATAACACTACAGATAAATTGCTTTTTCTTACCGAGTGAAGGTCAAATTTTACACTTATAATGGCACTAAGTTTTATGCCAACTGATGACGTGGTATTTTCTGTATTGTGATTGCATAGAAATGCAACACATCTTTGCCCCTGTTCAGTGTCTCCAGTAAACCTTAAATTAGCTGTTTTTTCCCCCGACTGGGTTATTGTCTCTAATATCTGATTCCTTTTTATGTTGCTTGGTGAGTACTAAATATTAAGAAGTCTTGCTAATATTTTATGAGAAAATAGTGAAATAATACGTTGCTATATTCCTTTAACCCATTCATTCACGCTTACCTTAGAATTATTATGCATTTGCAGAGTATTCCAATCTTTTGTATCATTTTCTTCTTCGATTTTCCAAACTCTGAGTGTTTCATCTTCATGGCAAGTAACTAAGAGTGAATTGATATTGAAGATAGATGATATTCTAGACATACAGAAAGAGCAATGCCTTGGGATAGGAATGATACTTGCCATCGCGCCGGAGTTACATTTTAGAAACTGTAGCGTGCCATCAGATTTGAGAAGAGCAAATATATTCTCTGTTATCCAGCAAACATCGCCTTTTTCTGTCAGTTCAAGTCGAAATTCAAGGGGTTCGCTTATCGAAACATTAATTTTTTCATCATCAGGGTGAATTTCACAAAAGGAAATGCCATCTTCGTATAATATAACTAGTTTATTTGTATCTCTAGGGCAAGGATTGAGGGATTCTGGATTTCTCGCAATTGGCAAGGATGATTTAGAAAGAATTTTTCCTGTAACAGTAAAAATGCTTAACATGTATTTTATTGCTTGTTCAACGGGATAATGCTGATTCAGGTGTGTTTTTGTTCCAGTGTCTTCCTCGTTATTATTTGAGACAGCATCTACAGGACGTGCTGATAAGAGGAATAAATTCTCTCCATTTCCACTAAATTCAATTCCTATTACTTCCTCATTTTCGAGAGGAATGTTTGAAATTTTCTTTGTTGTTGTTGCGGTTACAAAAAGAATGACTATCTGTTTAAATGAATCGTCAACAATAGCGAGTAAATTCTGTTTTGGTGACGTTGCGATGCAGCATATATTTCTTGTTTCTGAGATTTTGCTGAGAGCCAATTCTGCCGATGCGGGAGTGAAGAAACCATCTTCCCACTCTATATGCTGCGGTTTCGCTCCCGGTTCCGCAAACGCATCACAGCTACGTACTGGATGAATCTTCCCTTCGTTCGTAATTTTTTCCTTTGCAGAAAAACTTGCAACTATATACGAGTAACAATTGGTGTTTAAATCCCATTTACAAATGTATTGGTTAAAAGGAGCGCAAACAGTATTATCATGCAGGAAGTGAAAATTGTTTGAAAATTTCCCGCTACAAAAAAAGAGGGGGGCTTCAAAGTGAATTTTTCCTTCCGCCATTGGTTTAATTTTAATTGAGTAGAAATATTTATCATCAACAATGAGAAAAATGAGAGTAAAAAATTTACTATGATCTCAAACAATAACATTGCATGCTCAATGCGTGCTTTTGAAAAATTTCCATCACTCCTTTAGCAGATGCTGTGGATTGCTGGTTTAGAGATCTCATACAAAGCGAACGGCAGCATTCCAGTAGTACCATATTTTCCATGTCTCTAACCAAAAGTTTTACTCATCATTTGTAAATCTACAATTTTCAAAGAATAAGAAGATTTACCTATGTTGCCCATGGAACATACGCGCGTTTCGCATATTTTATCGTTAACAGGTATCCTATTAATATTTTACTTTTCCATTATGGTACAGTTGATTTTTTACTAATTTGATGAACTTTTTGAAGGTGTTACAACGCGCTCAAAAATGTACACATTTTTATATCTAACTATGTTGAGCGTCGCCAAAAATTTCATGATGCATTGATTAAAGAGATTTTTCTTGAACAGAAAGTACAATTTTTTCTCAAATTTGACCAATTGGTTAGTGCAACTTATTAGTAATTTTATCCTTTATGAACAGTGCTGTGAATGGATTTTTCTTGCTTGTACAAATCCGTATAATCAAATTGGAGAGAAAAAAGATATTCTATTCATTGATATTGAATACAAAGAGTTTGCACTGTCAAAAGTGATCTGATTACGAGTGAGCAAGACTTCAATTTATCTTTTAATTAATGTCATTCTTTTTGTTGTTTTAAATTGTTAATACTTTGTGATCTTTCTACTTTTATGCAGTTCCTTGCATAGCATTTCCTCGATTTCTGTATTGATAACTTTAAGTGAAAGACATTGCATCAGCTTAGATTTTGATAAAATTTTTTTACACACTATTTCGCTGGCAGCTATATATATCTTCTCTATTATTTCACACACAGGTGACTTTGAGTGCCCATGACTGCAATAATAGTCAATCATCTTTTGCTTTCCAGTAAAGTACGACTATTAACATTAGCAAAGTGTTTAATTACTAGTGATGCACTGCAATAAATGGAATGGAAAAGTGATTTCTTTATGGCGTGGGACAGTAAAAGTTGATGATATGAATAATAATTGCAATAACTGACAATTAGTATTGACAAATTACTTTTAATCATACAAAGTTAGTTCTTAAAAAAATTCTCTTACAATCTGACGTAAGCTTGAACAATTTGGAGAACTTCCAAAAACTTAGTAATATTTCAAAAAAGATGCAATGCTATTTATTATAATTTACAAATTTTTTTTTACATTTCATATTTCCTTGTGTCTGCTATCATCAATACCTTTTCCAGCCTTTTGCTTTACTTTGCGAAAAGTTCCCAAATTACAGGACGTCCTGTAAAAGATAATCTAATTCGGTGATTTTCATATCACTTAAGATTTGCCATTCGTGAGATGCCAACTCCGTTATTCACTACTTAATAGAAAGAAATACTTCATGTTTTTAAACAAGAACTAATTAGTTTTGGATAAAAATATATCTCACTTGGACCGTCTTTTTTCCTGAGCGTTTTCCTCATTTTGAAAACACAACAAAAGCAAAAACTAGAGCTCTACAGTTTGTAAACCAACTGAGTGGTTTTGCGAACAATGTTGTAATCGACTCAAAAACGTCACCAGTATCTGTTAAAACCTTTTTGCAGTCTTTCTTTTCTATTCCATTGTCGCAAGAGATATCCTAAGGGTCTGACAGATTCACATTAATATCGCTTCTCCCCAGACTCTGCCTGCCTAATGACTAATGAGGAAAGGCCTATCTTGTAGGAATTCCGCGCTTATACTAGATTTTCTGTTTCACAATCTCAACAGAATATGCTTTAAAGGATAAACACTTTTTACTTTAAGTTGCAATTCGGACTCTCGAGTGTGCACAAGCACATCGTATCTATCATTTACGAGAAAATATGTTACATTGCACATGGGAGAAATACCAAATAAGATATTTGACTTTTTCATATTTCAGTGTGCATGATGATGAATAGGAAGTAGAAAGAATAAGTAAGAACATCTTTTTGGCACATTTCTGCGACAGACTATAAGAAATACGAACGGTAATAACATTTAGCATAAATATTCAGGACTCAATAAATAATAATTATACTTTAATCATTTCCAATGCCCTATCCTAAAATTGTATTGCTTACATTTAGTTAAGTTTCAGTAAGAAGCATGTTGTGCGAATTAACTATTCATAATTCATATTTGCTAAATCTCAATCTTGTATCCTTACTCCTAATTCCATATTTACGGAACACATTTCTTTGTCTTATTACAGATACATTAACTCTGTCAATTGCGAATACTTCCAGACAATCTCTGATTGGAGATATATTTTTTAAAGAACAGAGCAGCTACAAGTAATAACCAAGATTTCTGCAAAGAGAATATACTATATCATAACAACATCCATTTTGACTTTAATTCTGTTTTCACACAATGTATGCATTAGAGGCATCGAAATGGCATCTCAAGTCGCACAGTAATAATAAACACCAAGGTTGAGGCCACTCAAAAAGAACAAACTTCAGAAGGAATCACTACTTTAAATTTTGCTGTAAGTAGCAATAAATTATACAAGTCGTTAATCATGGCTCGCTTATTCTGCAACTTATTCCCTTATTTAGAAATGCGGAAAATACGGTAACAGTTACCAAATTTTCTGGAACATATATGACTATTATAAAATTGCGTTTTTACATAAGCAATCATTTCTACTTTTTTGAACGATGTCAATCAGTATACTGGCTGGTTTGTTGTTGCAAAAACCAAGAATTCAATGTAATTAAAACATTATGGCAAAACTTTTTGCTTATTCGAGCATCTGCCTAGTAATCTTAGTAGCATTCAGTAAAACTTTCAAGTAAATGCTCGCTGTAGCAGTACGTGTGTATTGTATTCCGTTTATTCAAGCATCGAGCTACTTACTTTATTTATTTCAAATTTTTAGTAATCATCTATTATTTTCGCTTTATTGTCGCATTATCTCTAACGATGCGCTCCCGTGCCTTTAGAGGATGCTTACATTAAAATAAATCAATTTCCCTGCGCCTGCGTTAATGCTACAATACTCTCTCTCAACAAACCAAAGAAAGTTTCTGCTATAATTCTGATCGTTTGCAATTTATGATTTACTGTCGTTTTTTATAGCAATTATTCTTTTTATTTTTCTCAATTGCTGATGTTTGCACTTGTTGTTCCCTAATTTAAGGAGCGCTTAAAAAATCAACATTCCCATTTGGACGTTTTCATTGCTATTATATTTAGCATAAAAGGCACAACTTTCCTCCGATATTTTTTTCGTATTATCGTTTCTACTTTAATTTGCACTTTCAATAAGCAGTGACGCTAAATAAACTACTATTAGCTACGGTATTGTCGCTTCTCCGCTTGATTTTTAGTGCAGTTCATGTTTCTCTAGCCGGATGCTAATGAATTTAGCAAAACATTACGCCCGAAATACTCCTAGGAAAGAGGGTGTTGCAACTGATCAAATGAGTTGGCATACTCTGTAGAAACTATAAATACAGCTTAGCTTGAGCTATGTAACACTAATATTAGGTAATTTACAGAACATTTTGAATGCATCTTTCTCCAAGTATGTATTGTTACGTTTGAGATGTTTTGAATTATCTCTGTTGTTCTATAAGGAGCGAATGTAAGAGATGAGCTCTTCAGTGTAGATGAGAGTTGAATTTTTACGTGCTACAATAAGTAAACAATTGAACAGAGTATGTGACAAACAATTCCAAGCAGCAACTA